>OMLB01018869.1:39230-69974 GCA_900302555.1 Myripristis jacobus | reverse complement strand
AAAAAAAAAAAAAAAAAAAAGGTACCACAACACTGATCTCAGCAACCTTTCCATCAGGATGAGAGTCTCAACTCTTCCAGCTTTGTTGAGGTGGTCACTGGACTTTTTTGACCCATGAACAATGTGGCTCCTGTAAATATGGCTCCTCTGTACTTCACACTTTAAATATATCTTTTTGTTCTTCATCAAATGCACCTGCCCCCACACCAACACACACACACACACACACACACACACACACACACAAAAAATAGCAGACAGAGTGAAGCGATCAACCTGAGCAAGCCAAGCCATGAACGAGTAGGAGAGGGGAAGTAGCTTCTCCTACAGACAGTCGCAGCAGGGGAGGGACTAACTATAGCCACATCAATGACTAACTCTCACAGCAAGGACACCTCCCTTCACTTTGAAAAGAAAATAAATTAAACAACAAAGGGGGACACTGACATTCACTGCCTTTCAGCTTGTTGCTCCAAATAACTGCTTGTTGTATGTCCACAACAGGATTATTGTCGAGCTCAGTAGCCAACAAAATGAAGAAGCATTTTAAGTGCAAAGTTAACTGCCCAGCAGGAATGATAATTTGTGTATGGATTCCTAGATGAAGCAGAAAAAGTTACCTCATCTACTGGCCTAATATGGTCATTCCAACACAGGAGGAGCCCCATCTCTGCACTTCTTCATGCATTACACACACAATCAATAATGGAAAAATATACACTGCGAAAGGCCTTAGTCGCACTGCCTACAAACGGCATTGATAAATGATTTTGTGCCAGTTATGACAGCAAGGTGCACACAGTGAAGAGACTGGAAGGCCTTTTTAATAGTGCAAGGAGAGAATTAAATCAAACCCAGAAGGGCCTCCACTGGAAAGGAGGGATGCTGCATCTCTCTGCTCTAAATCACAGCTCTGCTTAAGCCCAGCCCTCTCTTTGCCCATTTTTCTACATTATCAGAGGAAACCTGTCACTGCGGTCTATGAGAAAGTTTACAAATCATGATTTATCAGAGAGAGGAGCTCTAAACACCTGTGTGAGAAAATGAGCATCTCCTGCATTATAATTTATAGGCCAAAAAGTTATTTTAATTTTTTTTTTAAGTCACCTTTAAGTTACGTGAGCATCTAAAACGATGTAAAAAATGTCTCCTACTTGGGATTTAGACTTGCATCCGGTGCTTAGTTTTATTTAATGAGTGCATTAAATTTCAAAAGCCCCCCCAAAATTTCAAAATTATTGCTATATTCATTGCCACCTGTATTCCTGTGCAAACAATGTGCTCATTACACAAGTCATCGATGTAAAAATATCTGGTGGGCAATAGAAAGCCCAGCACCTTATTATGTGGGGTGGGGCAAAATGAGAAAAGGCTTAAAAGGAAGTGAAAAGATTGCAAAGGTCAAAAATTAATCAAACTCATTACCTGTAGAGGAGAAGGATTATTCCTGGTTGCTGCTAACTGGTTTAGCAGATTTTTAACCTCTGTTTTTCTTTTCAAAGGACTGAGGATTCCCAGTGGGACAGATGTCCATGACTCCTCCATTACAACAGGAAAAAAAAATATCACAGCAGTCATCCTGGGCCTGTTAAAGACACAAGCATCATGTTTTTAAAATACTTTTTTAAAAAGTATAATTCATACAGTCAACTATTGTATATCTAAATAAACATGACTACAATTACACTGCTTTGCTAATTATTGCTTGTTTTAAATAAGAATGAAAACCCTACACCACAACCCAGTTTCTAGTCACTTTGTGTACTAGAAACTGTCAAAGCCACACCAGCTGGGGAGAGAAAATCCTGCTTACTGGCCACCAAGGCCAGATGCTACCACTTTATCCAGTAAATACTGCAGAAGAAAGCGACAGAGAGTGAGAAGTGGTTCATACTCATGAACCCAGGGTGATGGGCACTCTGGTCCACTCTCCTCTCTCTGTTGTTAAAGCAGAACTTTCTAAAGGCAGCAGGTTCTTATCGAGGAAACGCACTGAACCTCCCAGACAGAGGCAGATGACGAGACAAGCCTGAATAGACACAGACCTTTTGTGTATTGGAAAAATATTAGCCAATCATTACTGCAAATGTCTTTAGAAATAATTTAGCTGTCAATGGGGAACAGCGCGTGGAGAGTTAAATGTTGCTGAGTGGAGACGGATGCTGTCAGATAACAGGAAAACCAATGTTTATTATGAATACTATATCCATATGTTAACTGTGGAAGCCTGCAATTCAACAACATTAATTAAGATAAATCAAACACAGAGAAGTACACACACATATACACTCACACAGACATACAAAAAAGTGACTTTTCTCTAAACAATAGAATAGGATTTAGTATTATATCGTCAAAAACAAAAAATCATCTTCAGATTTTTTAATACCTTTATTTTCTTTATTTAAATACATGAATACTTTTTCAGTTCTTTACTGAAATTTCAGCTGATCTGTTGCATAAAATTTAAACTGTCTTATTAGGTGTGACAGAGTATGAGATTGTATTTAGGGTAATTTCTCATGCATAAAGAGCAATGAGCCTAATCTGGACTGATTTCAATTGTAAAGTCTCGTATGGGCTGAACATGCTGTGTGGTTGAGGCTAAAATTTTAAATCTTCATAGGAATGTTAAGGAAACATGATGACGGATAAAGTCTCCACATGGAAACGTGCAATGAATCTGCTGAAATCCACAATAAGAATTAACCTCTCACTCTGTCCCACTTCCTATCCAAAAAAGCCATTTACACCTTATTTATTTTTCTCTATTAATTTAAAGGTCTTGCAGATGTTATATAATTTCTCTTCATTTTAACAGTTAAGACAAGGTGTAATTTAACATGTAAGAAAACATAAAATACGTAACATTTAACATTACATTTAACATGTGAGCCATAAAAATACAATTTTTATGCATTTTATTAATGCTCAATTCATGGCTTATCAAGAACTGTATTTTCCCCCGCATACATGGAAAAAAATAGTCTTTAAAAAAAAAAAAAGAGAAGAATCATAAAAAAAAGGAACCATAAACGCTCTAAGGGAAGTCCGGGCTGTAAATGTGCACAATATTCCACATTATATACATGTCATTTCAGAGTGCACTCCGAGTGACGCAGTGTCAAATCTGTGTGACAGATTTAGGTGAACAGTGGTGAAGGGAGCCCTGCGTGGGGAGAGCGGCTTAGGGCTGACTCAAGCAGCCAGTACAAGATCTCCAGCAGGCGGAAAGGAGCCCCGCTCACCGCGAGGCCGCTGCCTGTCCAGCCCACCAACACTGACAGCCAAGCTCTAACCTGACACCATTGCCATCTTCTGACTACATTCACACATGACTCTTTGTGTCAGCTTTTTGGGCCCATACCAAGTTGGGATGGCATGGCATTTGTTGAGGGAATGACATGAAAACAAAACAAGGGAATGGGCACCTTGAATGCTACAAGGGCCGGTGTCATTTTCTAAATTTATACATCATGTATTTATACATATATATGTATATACATATTCTGAATGAACACCAATTTGGTTTATAAACTTTATAGCTTATAGAGTTTGGTGAAAATGGAAATATGACACACAGATGTGGAGTAGTCTCAAAATGAGCTGATTTTTGGCTGCATTTTTAATGTAATGTCTCCCTCTTCTGGCTTGTGAAAGCAGGAGATACACAGTCTCACAAAAACAAGAATCACCCTCAGATTGCAACACTAGAATAGATGTATTTATATCCTGGCAGCTCTTGGTTTTACATTGTTTTATAATTACTAATCTGAGTTAATTAACTCTTCACAATGCTTGGTGTCTTCATATGGTATTCTTTTAATTTTGTGCGGTGAGAATGTATCTTGATAGGTTTTCCATTGTCACCCATAATCACTGGGGCATGAATGCATTTTCATACAACATGTATTTTTCTACTCAACTGAATTATACCGGTCAAAATAAACTTATACTAAGGTCTCATTACTATAAGAGCTGAGCATGGAAGAGCTTGTTCTGAAATCTGGGAGCTCCCTGACATCTAGTGGACAAAATTCAGACTGTCTGGAGGGGAGCACACACTCACTGCCAGACTATGGAGGTAAAAATATTATTTACATTGTTTACATTGTTTGCGCTACCTTTTATAGTTTAATAATCGGTAAACCTGTCAGTTATGTCCAGTTGTCCAGTGCACACAGCTCGCACAACATAATTTCTAAATCAAACATACATTAGCCTTTGTTATCCATAACTTACTACCCATAGGCTATGTCTTATCCTGTATCCATATTGCCTTTGCATATGCATTTGTGGATCTGTATTACTTGGCCAAAACCCCTTAAATAACATGGTAACATATTTCATCTTCACAGATTACAAACTTTTTATTTTGTCTTCTCTTTGCCACTCAGACTGAACAAAGCTACCTTACATTACAATAGGTTGATGGCAAATGATCTACAGAGAATGTGAAGCTACCTTAACATGTTAATTTCCCCAAAATATCACACAAATATTTAGATTTAGTGTATACTCACACATATTATTAAGTGTTCAACTGTTTGACTGCCTGAAGTCCAGTGTCTGGAGAGAAATTCAGTCCAATAAATAATTATGTACACATAAAGAAGGCAAATACAGGGAAAAGATCATCCTGCAGTGAGGGACAGGGCCTTTAGGTTGTGGATTTATGTGTGGAGATATGCAGGAAGAGAGTTTAGCATCACTTTTAGGCTATCATAAACACTAATAACAATAAATCTACATTTATGATTTAATTCAACGGGACACTATGTCATAGTGACTAGCATCACTGGTCCAAATGGAGGGCTGTGTTCAATAGTGCTGGAGTGGTCTAGGCTCAAGTTGCTCACAACCAAGCTAAAAAAACAACAAATAATCTTTTCACTTTTTTACTTGTGAACCCATCACAGTTGCTTGTCAGGACAGGCTGATTCAGCTGAATAAATTGTCAACTTGTCGTCATGTCACAGTCTGTACCTGACAGTTGTCTATAAATGTATGACTTGTCCTATCTATAGACAATAACAAGCTAGCTTACCAAATTAGCTCAAGGTCTGGTGTGTTGTTGCTATAAAAACAACACAATACAATGAAGGAGGGAAGAGGGAAGAGGGAGGGGGACAATACAAATAAAGATATGACAACATTAAAATGACAAACATATCCTGGGATGGTGGCAGGTAGAAACAAGAAAAGTACACATGGAAGACTTTTTGAGAAATAATAAACAGCTTCACAATGGAAGAATTCATTCAGTTTTTTGGGATGTACATCTGTGTCTGTAACGTCGGTGACTAAAGTGGGGCAGGGTGCTGCTGCTCTTGCTGCTGGTTGTGAATGTTTACCTAACTCTCTCTTTTTCACAAACAAACCCAGATCCTTAACTTCACTCTTATGCTAAGTCTGAGCCTTAAAACTGCCTCGCTAAGGAGGAGGACAAGCTTGAAAAGGCTACTGTGTGTACGCCCAAAGAGAAAAATGGTTTTGTCATATTAGTTTTGACTAAACATGCAGTTGGACACACCTTTACCTCAAGCAATGCTGTTTAGGGTCCCCTCTCATTCAGGGCTTCATGTCTCCTTATCTGGGAGAAACTTCAGGAAATAAGAAACTTCCTCGTGTGTTGAGAATTTGAAATTAGCTAAACAGGGCCTGCCTGTCAGCTTCTCATCCCCATAAACCCTGCATTCACGGACAATAGCGCCCCCTGCTCCCTAGACTGAATTAAAGAAGGACGACACATCAGTTTTGCCTTCCCATTAAGTGAAAGCAAAACATCTCGATCGCCCCCTGGTGGTAGGCTGTAGTATAGGTCATAAACCCCACCCCCTCCATGAACCAAACTAAAAAAAATCAAAGTCATCTTCAAGTAAATTAAATAAAAGGATGGTTTCTGTCATTTAAGTAAGTTTATATCACGCTGATTCGTGTCCAAACATTTATTTTTCTAATAAATTAGATTTTTGTTAGTTATTTGATGCTATAAAAATGGATTGTGATTGACAGCTGCACACCAGATGAATTCGGGAAAAAGGAAATGAACTATTATGTGAAAGAACAAATTTCAAGTACAAAACGCATAGCATGCCTGTCTGAAAATCTTGGTGCCACCGTGAAAAAAAGTTCATGAAAAAAGTTCACAAAAGAAGTCTGCACACCAGAGTTGGCTTCCATAGCATTTTACTTTTGCCACAATGTTTGTCACACAAGGAATATCAACAAAATACGGATTCACAATACAGCTTGAGCTGATGAGAGGTTGCTATTTCTGTGCGCATGTTCCAAAAACAATAACATAATAGCCGAAAGCCACAAGTAGCACCTGACACAATAAACAGTCTTCAGCTTAGTCCATGTCCTGAAACTGCAACATTTGCCAAAAGCATAATCAAGTAATAACCATAATCCATTTTTACCCTTTTAATCAGGGTTACTGATGAAGCTGAACTAGCAGAGGAAGAGAAGAACAGATATGCATGTACGGTGAAAATGGAGGGCCAATGGCTTTAATGTGACCTTCAGAGGAATTTGAATTTGAATGCTTGCTATTATATAAGGCTCAAAGGGACAATGTCTGCAAAAAGTAGGGTACTACTGTTTGGGATTCAGACCCACGAAGGCCAGTAGGCTCTTCTACCACCGAGTGATATAGGCTGCTCCATTCTGGGACCAATATGAAGGCAAATGCTAATGTTAGATGCCAAAGAAAAAACATTTTGTGTTTATTGCCTTCACTTTTAATCAGTTTATGAATTAATCAGTTTATGTATAAACTGTATGTATAATATGTATGTATAACAATTAAACATTTTCAAAGTTTAATATGCTGATACATATATACATAAATATTATATGCACACACAGACACACACACACACACTCACAAGCATACATAGGCTGCCACAGTATCCCCTATTGACCAAATGCAATCAACTTTGAAATGGCAGGTCAGCAATTTTATTTAAAAAAAGAAAAAAAATACAATAATCCAAATGTTGGTGATAAAGATCTTAAGAAAAAAAAAACACATTGTCACACAACATTCTGCTGATTTCAGGTGTATTGTCAAATATTTTAGTGAAGTTTGATCAAACATTGGGCAAAACAGAGAAATGTTCATATAGCACAAAGTATAGTTGTATCACTGTTTGACATATCTGAACATCATCTGAAACATGTGATACCTGGCAACTACAGAATCTCTGAGTCAATTTTGGTAACATTTGAATGAAGACTTGAATTTGAACTTGAACTTGAATTTGCATATTAAAAAACGAATATAAAGTGACAGACTTCTGATGAGGCCATAGGTTGCAGTGAAGAAAACTTTTACCATTTATCAGCGGATGAGCTGGAGTACTTTCAGAGAGTTGAAGGAGAAGAATCACAAAACCACGATCTATCGAGTAGCAAGAAAGTTAGCCAACTCTGCAGTGTAATAATGAAGTCAGAGGAGGCCATCGATCAAGATAGGAGCTCAGATCTAACAACAAGGAACAAGATGAAATTTGAACCATCAATCTGCCCGTGCAGAAGCATCAAACTGTATGCCGCTGAGCCAACGCTGCTGTTCTCTGACCTTCCTGCAGCTTGAGTCAACTAAATGACCAGGGCCAAGCTGGGGCCGTACTGTCAGCATGGAGTTTGTTCTCTCTCCTCAAATTATTGATACAGTGCAAAGTCAAGGATGCGTCAAACACCTCAGTGGGTTTTATAAGTGAGAAGCGGCACATCAAAGAATGAGCTTGTAAGTGATTCATCATTATGGCTTTAAAATGCTCCACATTGGAGTGGAGCGTGTATGGTACACAGTGACCGAGCTAGACATATGATAGCTGTTGATGGCGATCCGATGTTATTGGGTTACTATATCACTGACCAAATGCCATCACTTTTGGCTTGATTCAAATATTCACAACAATTAAAATGAAAAAAACAAACAAACAAAAAAAAAAACACACACACACAAACACACAAAGCATTGCGCTGATTGCAGGTGTGCTGTCAAGTATTTTAGTGACAGAAAATGTGCAAACAATACAAATTACAGCAAGATGATGAATATCACTGCAGACTCACCATGTGATCTCTGTGATCACCATTTGAAAGGTGATATCTGGCATCCATCTGTCTGTGTCCACTGTGGTATCATTTGAATGAGCACATGAGATGTTAATGGATTTTGCATATTTTGACAAACATAAAGTGTCATACTTCTTAATAGGCCATAGGTTAGGAGGCTTCTGTCACACATCAGTAGGTGTGCCAGAACAAAAAAGTAATCTTCACTGTAATTTTAATGATTTTAGATGTTTTTTTGTTTGTTTGTTTTGTTTTGTTTTGTTTTTTTGTTTTAGTTTTGACTACAATTTTGTTGAAAATGTGTGCTTTGCTTGTAAACTACACCTCCTTTTGACAGCCATGACCAAACTTCATACGACTAATTGGATATGACCGCAGAACATGTGGAAATTTTTTCACTCAAATCCACACAGCTGATTCCAAGATAAAATGTTTGCGGTGTTATAGCACCACCTTTTGCTGCAAATGGTTTTGCAGCTATTATAAGAAAATGCAATTTGTTCATGCACATATAGATAGATAGATAGATAGATAGATAGATAGATAGATAGATAGATAGATAGATAGATAGATAGATAGATAGATAGATAGACGAAAATGAATTGCGAGTGATGCATTGATTGAGTTACAGCTGTTTTTCTGAAAGCTAGCATTTCAGGTGATTTTTGCAAGCCAATCACAGACAAACAGTATGGAAAATCAACTAGAAAAGTAATTGCCAGTTACTTTGCCAAATTTGGAACTGGTTTGGAACAAAAAAAAATCTATTTTAGACAAAATTCCAAATAGTGAGGAATCTTCCCAGACGTTCACTGCATAGCTACGTTAATAGATGTGTCTGGATGCAGGGAATCCAGAAAGAAATAACTTTTGTTGCCACCGCTAATGGTTCAGGAGTTATGGGCTAAAATATAAATATGTCATTAAGCACCACCATCTGGTCCAACTGGTATTATTTGTGTGCCTGAGCAGTGAGATTTCCAACCTATCTGCAAACTTTGGCTCACAGTTTCAGAGATCCAAATACAGTGGAGAAAAATGTAGAGAAAAAGAATCAGTCATAAACACATTCCAGTATATATTCCAGATATAGCCTATAGACATATTCATGTATAAATATGTGTATATATAGATAGATATAGCTATAGATATATGCATATGTTAATTTTTTTTTCTCACACTGCATACTACAGATTTAAGGGACGCCACTAACTTCGCTATATGGTTATGTACTGCATATACTGAACAGTTTTTAAATATTACAAAAGAAGTGAAGCTATAGGCTAGTTGTCCTGAACTGTCCCACCATTCTCAGATTATTATCTTGGTGATACTGTAATCTGACATGGACAAGCAAGTCCCTTTGTTTTTCTATACAACACTCACAAAAAATAGTTCTGGTTCCTGAGATGTTACAGTGGCACTTGATTTTGAATTTTGAGATAATTTATAATATTTCCCATGAAAACACAAACGTTCAAAATCCTCAAAAGCTTTTAAGTTTGAAAAAAAAAATGACACCTCTAAGCTTTTAAAACCTCACATCCTGTGAAAACACTGTGATGGATATTTGCACTGATAAATTAAAATGCTGATCATTTCAGCACATTCAGATCATTTCAACTTTATGTGATAAAGAGTGATAAACGAGGCTGTTAAAATGTCTAATTTTGACCAGTGTTATGTCTTACCTCAATTTTAAACCCATGAATTTCACCAAATGAAACTTTAAAAGTCACTGAAAAGTTGTGTCATTTCATTTGATATCAAAATGGGTAGTAGCCCTGATAATTGTAGTATCACACACCACATATTTTGAGCCTAACACACAAAAACCATATGGTGCTATATACTCTGAGCACTGACACTTGTATATGACCTGGACACAGAAATGTGTAATCATGTGCCACAGGGATACCAAGGTAGTTATGGTAGTGTCCTGAGATAATCTGGTGGAAAATTCCCCCGTCTCTGGATGCACATTTTACCCACCAGCTGAAGGTCAAGTCCTGTACCTAAGACAAACATACTAAAGGTGAGTAAAGAAAAACCCTACAGTAACTTTCCCAAACTGCACAAAAAAAAATCCTTTCATTTAGGATTAAATTCATTTAGTGAAATGAATAAAACTGAATGCCGCAGAATTATCACAGAACAAAATGGTTACTACATGAACTCCTATGGTAGCATAGCCTACCACAGTTTTTGTGGTGCTTGAACTGCAGGGAAGTGTAGTCTTTCACCACATGATTTTTGGGAAAGGGAGGGACATGTTGTCAAGGTAACCAAGCAGGGCCATTTAAAGACAAAGTAGCCTCCTTGGCTGGGATCAACCAGGCAAACCCTTGTTCTTTTGACATGGCAACTGTTTTTATGCAGTGTAAAGACACCCGTTGACTGAATTATAATGCTTCTTTACTTTTTTTTTTTTTTTTTTTTACTGTGAGAGAACCCGGTATGGGCACTCTGCAGGAAAATAGAGTCAAAAAATATAAACAGAAATAAAGAACTTTTAGTAAGTTGTAGTAGTAAGGAATTTTATTGGCAGCCTCATACAATACAGAGAAGATACATTTCAATTTTTCAACACAGGCAGCAGTGAGCAACATGTCTTCTTCTACTGGGGTCAGTGAGTGTGCACTCTTACTGCTTTCACTGCTTTCTGGGAACGAGTGAGGAGAGGTTATTCTAACCTCCAAATCAACCAAACAATAGCTCATCCAAGCTGGTCTGAAGGAGTAGCAGCGATTAGCTGAAGGAGCTTCAGGTGTCTTGGAGTGGAGGCAGCTGCTCATCGCTTCTCTGTCCATGCCGCTGCCTGGGGGCAGAGGGAGGGTGCTATGCATGGTGCTGCTGTGCTGGGACCGCCAACTGACTTCAGGCCACATTATTAGTAACTACAAACAGAAATCCAAATATTCCCAAAGCTAATTGATCATGGCAACATCAACTCTTAATCTGAATAGTGAAGGAGACAAAGGAAATTCCTTAAGGCATCTTTTGATGTTCCCTCTGGAAAACGGTGTTCAAGATGTGAAAGACAAGATATTCAATTTGATAATGCCAGTTAGGAAAGCAAGCTAGATCTGTTTGACTACTATTTTTAGTATTTTTCATCAGTTGGCATTATATTCATGATTCAGGTGGACCAACAGGTTGATGTGTGATATGCTAAGCTCTTCTGTCAAGACAGGTATCAGTCTATAACCTCATAAATATGCATCAAACAGAACAACAAATGTTCCTATGGCTTTTTTCCTTGTGACTGTCTTATTATCTATGCTGAAATGTATGTTCTCTTAAAATCTTTTAAACTGGAAAAGGCCAAAATTTAAAAATGCACAGAGGAGGTTTTGAGTTAGGGCTGCTGGGTCTACGGAATATCAAAGCCTTTTTCATACAACCAGAACATGAAATGGGAGGGGAGGCATTTGCCTGTGAGGTAGTGACAACATACAAACAGTACAGGAGACCTTGGTAAATCTGCAAATTTGACAGGAAAAAAAATGAAAGCGCAAACTGTGTTCCCCACAGCTGTGTTGGCTGTGGCTGGTGGATCTGCCGTCAGTGCTGATTTTAGTTGAGGCATCTGATCTAAGACATTTTTCAGTTAGAGCGCACACACTGCAAGCTTCCTTGGTCTGTAGGTATTCTTATCAAAGCTAGCTGTCTGGGTCAATGTCCTCAGTTCTTGTCAGGCCCATTATGGACTAAAAATTGCTGATCATAATATGAATCAAAGACTTAGACACAAAAATTACAAAATTACTTTTTCCTGCATTTTGAACCGACAGTTACATAGGCAAACACTTCCAACCCTCCTGTGGCTTCTTTGTTCTGTTCAAAATGTAAATTTTATGATTTTTTGATATGTGCCCACTGTAGTACCCATATGTCTGAACCATTATTGAGTCCATTCATTATGGAGGGTCTACTGGTCTATGGGGATGAGCAATATGGACTAAATCAAATCTGTGCAATATGTGAGCATCAATATTGTGACGATACTGTAGGGATGACTATTGCTGCTTTCATAGGACATTTACTTTCAAGAGATTTTTACTAACAACAAGTTGTAATAGCAGAACAGCTTAAACATGTTAAGTTAAAAAAAAATGCATCTGTTTACTGCAGCTTTCAAAACCAGGAAAAGACAATGTCTATGCCATAACACAATATTATGATCTAATTTCATATGACAATATTGATATATTGATATGTTGATATATCACCTAGCCCAAGTTTGTAGTAACCTCAATAGCAAATCATGAAGCATATTAATAGTATACTGAAACATGCCACAAAGCCAATAGTGAGACAACAGTGTTTCAACCGTGAAGCGGCTGACCTGTATGTCTTTAAACAGTAGTCTTACGGATCTCTAGAAACCTAGAAACTTTACCATCTAATTCTGGTCCGGGGAGTGCTGTCCATCAGCCTGCATTTTGTCTAGGGTAATGGACAGTGATAAGTATGGCCTGAAGCTTACACACACCGCACGCAGTCAGTTACACTGCAGCCCTCTCTTTGTTTCAACCTGAAAGTGGCAGGGGAGACGGGCGCTTGGGAACATGAGATACTGCAGGGAACATCACACAGATGTCACCAGCCTGGTGTCTCAGACTGAAGAGCTCACAGCCTGAGGGCAACTGAGGATTACAAGTGAAAACCAAGCAAGGAATTGATACTGCCAGTAGAATCTCTATTATGAATGATGCCAAGAATCAATAGTAGAGGCTGAATAGATAAATACTGCAGCTTAGTCAATGCTTCTTTGAATTGTACAGTGTTATTAACAATTCTGCTTTAGCGCACTAGATGGCACAATTGTCCTTATTATGTAACTTGGTGTGTGCACCTCTACTCAGATCAAAGTCCTCTCCAGTCATTATACATCATAATGGATAATATCAGCTGCAAGTTCTAGGCTATTTTCCATTTGGTAGTGGAAGAGGGTTTGCACTTCCATTTTAAAAAATAACACATGCTGTGTATGTGCTGTATGATATGGTTACAAATTGCGTATCATGAATGCAATCTTTTGTAGTGATGGATGACATGTGGAATGAAATGACTGATTGTGGGTGATTTCTCCAGTGATGCGTTGCAGAGAGGGAGGAAAATGTTGTCAACAGCATAAAGAAGCATGAAATCTGATTGGTTAGGAGCATATTAGTTAGGAACATATTGCATACTGCAACAAATCAGCATATGATTGCTGCACTTACCCATAACCACTTGTGGGACTACTGTAAATATTATGGAAATCAATTATTATCTACTGCTTACATTCTTAATATATTCAAAATGAAACCCCATCAAGGCAACTGGCATCTGCAGTTTTTGGTCATGACAGAGAAGTATTTTGACAGCTTTTTTTTTTTTTGTGATACATTCTTGTTTTTGTTTTTTTGTGTTGAATTTTGTTGTGATACCCTCCAAGGTTAGTGGATGTGCTTCATTTACCTGGAGTTAATGCTTCAATAGGAGCAAGCCAAATGTTGTCATTGTAAATGAAGATGCATGGAGCTAACATGCGTGCATCCTGCCTCCATTTGATCTCCATGTGTTCTGGATGTGCTTAAAGAAGGTAAAGATTACCTCGCTCTTACAGCTTACACGCTCTCACAATGGATTCCAAGGGGGAGGACTCCGAGTGTACGCACAGAGAATATTATTTCATCATGGCGGAAAATAACTTTGAAAAAGAAAAAGACGTGATTGCTTGCAAATGTTCATGAGGGTAAATAAAAAGATCAGCTCTATCTCATAATAACTGGAGCAGACAGAGAAGTATTTGTATGGGATTTCATAAAAATACGGCGCATACAGCGAAGAAATATGTAAATCTTCCCTCAGTGTCACAAAGGATTACTCCAACAAACTCTTCTAATCTTTTATCCTCATAGTGTCATGCTTGTAGGAACCCCAACACCCACTCTTTGATTAGGAAATATTGTGCTAGTGTGATGGCTGTATTGTAAAATGCAACTGATCCCATAAATAAATCTACTTTTAACATTACCCAACACATGACATGGCTTAGCGATTTAGCTACAAGCATAGTTACTGTATTACATTTTTGCTTGATCTCTTTTCAACATGTATTTGACTGTTGAACTTTTTTTTTCTGTCAAATTCATGTGGTTCCTCATCAGATCAGATCAATAAATACTATAGCACACTGAGGCTGCTGGGTAAAAATCTTGTACATTCAATTTGGATGTTTCTCCTTTTTACTTATTTACTTAGATTAGAACAAGACGTAGTGTTTTATATGATCAGTAGTTTAATGGTGCTGGGTCATTACAAATCTATAGTATGTGCTTGAATAATGTTGAAAACTCATTGTTGTTAATGCATGGATATATAGTTACAATAATGCATGGCTGTGAATCAGGAATGGAGGCAGTTTTGCAAATTCCTGGAAAAAAAAAGGTTTTTTGAAAATAACAACAGTGACATCCTCTGGTAGCAACATACAGTATTTTGAATCATTTCACCACAAAATTGAGATTAGTCCCACGTGTACAGTATGATCAACATGGGGGATAATGCCGGGGGACTTTGTAGGGGCCAGGAAGGAAAGAGACGCTCTCCTCCAACCCCTACAGAGAAAGGTGGCCTGCGCTCAACATCAAAATGTAAAATCTTCTACACCTGACAGAGCTCGTCTGACAGAGGGAGAGCTGTGTCTCATTATAGGTGACTCATTATCTGCTCTACTTGGTGCGCTGTGTGTATGTGCGAGGCAAGTGTGTGCCTGTCTGTGTGTGCGTGCATATGTGCAGGTGTGCTTGCATGCTTGTTTTTTTTGTTTTTTTTTTGTCTGTAAATGTCCTTGTGTGCACATCTGAAGAGAGAATCACAAAATGCCATAGTTGTTATTGGCATGAGGGGTTTTCCCTTTGGGGCATGGAATTCTTTTACAGACATTTGTAAGAGAATCACATTCTGTCCAAACACACTGTGACAAACACACTGTGACAATGAGAGGGGGGTCTTAGTTTCATAATGTTAACATAAATGGCCAGAAAAAGAGAAATGAGGTCAGTGTTTTATTAAAAGTGACAGTTCTCTGACCTTTACGCTCATTGTTGTAGGTCATGCACACATACCAAGTGTGACGTCCTCTCTCTCTTTCCCTCTCTCTCTCTCTTAACTTCCCTCCGCCATATGTACACAGGAATATAACTGTATCAGCTCTAGCTGTGACTCTGCTTCGCTGGAGAGACCTGTTCTCAGCCCCCAGATTTCTGATTTAAATGGGAGGCGTGGGTATGTGAGCAAAACACCGCGCTTTCAATTGGAGTGGCAGTAAGGATGATATTAATTAGCATAATTGCAATGACCATGCGGACTGAGATTATTGTGTGGCTGCTAGGCTGTCTGTTCTATTGTAACTCCTCTCAGAGCCTGTGGATTGCTCATTGACTCACCCAGCAGTAGCGTTTCCTAGCAACGCCTCTTGAATGTACTGTACAGTACTTCCCCATCTCATGGGCGCCTTTAATAATCTGCTTTGCTATTTCCATGTAAGCTTTGTTAAAAGATTTATGATGCATCTAAAACTGTGCTTTTCTGGCTGCTGTTTTCTAGGTGTATTGCTGTAATACCACAGATTAACAGGATTATATGTGGTACACAACCGGCTACATGTTTTAGGCTGGGTGCCACAAGGTGCATGTCCTGCTGTAATGGTACTACGGATCTGAGTTCAGGAGAGCTTATCTCATGAAGAGAATGGTCATTGATTTAGCTCAAAAAGAGAATGGTCATTGATTGCAATGTTAACTTGAAAAGTGGATTGGGTGCCTTCGATTTGGTCAGTGGATACGGTGCTTGTGGGCCCACAGGTGAAAAACTGAAACCACTCACTGATGCATCAAGGTGAATGTTTCAAGCACACCTAGGAGGAGGAGCTTGATGAACAGAAGACATTTTCACAGTTTTCTGAAATGTTCTTTACCCAACATCACCAAGGATTATCTGTAACAGTACTCGTTCTATGCTGTAGTTTTCACTGGAACCCTCTTGTCATGCTTTGGTATATTAAAAAAAAAAAAAAAAACACCTCTGACCCTCTGGTCCATACCAGGCCGCAAAGCACCAGACTCCAGAGCACAGAAAAGACTGCAAGAATCAGTGGAGTCATGCATCGCTATGCTAATGATGACTATCAGAATGTCTCAACAGGAAGTTCTGGCCAAATGTGACTCAACCATAAGTTCATTGTCAAGGGAGCTTCACAAGAGGATGCACAGACATTGAACTGCATATTCATTTGGAGTCTGCATGTTATCGTGGCGCTCCACAGCAAGAGTGAAAATTATGCTTCCATTTACATTGAAAACAGGCACAAAAAAGGCAGTAAAGACATGGTTATGGTTTTAAGACTCAATTAACTTTTGATTGACGGGCTGCTATCTGAAGCAAACTCTGAAAAAAAAGCATTTTTGAATATTGAATATTTGGCCCATTTACTAGTTACACACTAATTTACCTAGATTACGCATTGCAATGAACCATTTTGCAAATCATACTAAACATTATAATGTTCTGCTCCTGTAGCTAAAAAAGTCATCAACATTCATAAACCACATAATTTGTTGAGTAAAGGATCATTTCACTCCACCCAATTTCAAGTCATCAAAACACAACAGTGCTGCTGCTTTTAGAGAAATTAATGTGGACAACTTTATGGTGCTTTTGGAATACGGATGTGAAGAAAATCTGAAGTTCATTTTAATAGATAAAGGAAACCAATGGCTGGATAAGGTAGGAAAAAAAATGACTAAAATATGACTGCTTGCTTTGGGAAAAGATTAGTAGAATTGTGTATACACATTTGTAGATATTATGCAAAATCACAGGTATGATCCTTTAACACTGTTCTGTGTTCAACTGTACTAACAGACCCTCTATGGATTATGCGACTCTTCATTTTTTTTCAGTAAGTTTACCTTCTTAATTAGACAACTAAAAGACATAAGACAGAGCCCCTGTCAGAGCATCTGTCTTAATGTCAAGTACCACCATCTAAATGTCAGCCTCAAGATGCAATAAGCACACCACAGTCATGACATAGGTATCATGGCTTCATGGCATATATCTGTACCTATAAATAAACATTTGAAGGAAGTCATGTAATAAATCTACATTATTTTTTTTTCCATGAAACGATCGGTAAGTGGTAAATTGGTAAATGGGCCCTATTTATTTTTGTCATATATGAAATAAACACAAGACACATCACACAACAAACACAACACAATATGGCACAAGCTATGCCAAATTTCAGTTTGCCAAAAAGACGCCAGCGAATCTTCACTTTTCTACTTAGAGTGTGTAAGCCATCACATCTCCTTCTTTTAGATGTAGTTGATGTATACACCAAATTTTCCATTGTACCAAAATTAAAGACAGCTGAGAGATGTCACGATTTCTTTGCTGATACTATGCTTCTGTTGAATCTGCTGGAACACTACAAATTAGTAATACTAAAAGTTACTAAAGTGATCTGTATTTTGGTGTTGGCAAACAAGCTACCAGTGCAGCATCAGCTTCCTATGACAGCAAAGTAGGCTAGTAGTAGCTGGCTAAATAACAAGGGGTATGCAGTTGTGGCTAATTAAATCACATTAGTGTTTGCAACAACATTTGATGTGGAGTTTTAACGGTGAAATAGTTTATTATGATTTCCACTTGATTAGGAAATTAACAGTAATAGCAAAACATGAAGAAGAGTATGAAAGAAAGGGGAGGTTATTATGTGCAAAGATGCTATTTACCAACAGCTAACTGCAGCAATAGGTAGTTTGTATGTACATCTTAAGTAGTACCTAATCACACTGACACAGCACTATTAAGATTTGAAAAGGCACATGGCAGCGCTGGACACTTACCCTCTCACTCCTAAATCCCTCACTAATGCAGCCATTAACGATGACACATTGAATCTATGACAACAGAGTATGCCACTTGGGATGGAAACATTTATACAGCACCCACAGATAATGGCTGAGCTGTACTTCTTTGTTTTTACACGAATCCTTTTTGATCCTGAGCATTGAAGAATCTGAAGACTCCACTTCACACACCGTTATGGGAAACGCTGACCACCTTTCACAGCTCAGGATGAATTGCCCCAGTGTGAGAGCGGTATGCTGTTGAAGAATGACTTTGACCTGAGTAATTTCATTAATTGTACCACGCTCCTGATAGATGGTTTTAATAAGTGAGGATAATTGCACTGATGTCCCTAGAGGGACCTTGTTGTCATGACGAAAGAGTCTAAATGCAGACATCATGCTGTGATATTACACAATGTAACTAGGCAAAATCTACAGCATGGCCTCATTCTCCTCTGATCTGTCATGGTAGAGAAATAAACATCACATAATAACCCCAAATATCTTGTATAGTCCAGGTTCACAGGTTTATCAACAGCACACAGCCTATAAATGAGCAGGAGTGCATTAGACTGCAGCGGACTAAAGGTAATAGGAACTGAGGAGGGTTATCTATTTGCAGGTGATGAATCCCGGCATGACATGTATTGTTGTTGCCTGGGTCCAGCTGAGAAATTTATGGCCCATATAAAGGCTCCCCATCATGTGGATGACAGACAGTATATATTCTCCGGGACAGGAGATCATGACTCCTGCTGTCTTATGAAATTGCGACTGAGATCTCTCTGAATCAACTGGAGGGAATTTGTCTGCACGTAGGTTGGTATGTAGCCCCCGTAGCTTCGACTTTGGCCTGGAAATGCAATATGTTCTGTGTGCTCGTGTGTTGTTGTTGTTTTTGTTGTTGTTTTTATTTTATTTTCCACCTCTATCACCGTGCCTTTATCCTGGGTAATGTATTTGGTGTCCCACTATCATCAGGATTCTTCAGGGTTCTCTCCAGCTTTAAATCACTTGTTCCAGTATCTGACTCACCATGTATAAATATTAAGGTCTGCAGCTCCTCGGCACGCAGCTGGAAGCCTCTTTGGGAGTTCAACATGTTTTCCTACATCCTGCTCACCTTGCTGTTTGACCACCTTTTCACAGTGTATTGTTTTATTCATGTTTCATTCTGAACTTCCTCTCCCATCACCTAACCTAGACCAATGATTGCCTCTCGACTGTTGCATCTAGCAAACTCGTGTCAGGTCCAGAGTTCGCTTTTATTATTCTGTTTAGTTTTTTTTCCCCCTCCAAATCATTCTCTCCCTTCTACTCTTTCTGCCCACTTCTTTTCCCTGAGGTGAGGAAGATGTTGTCTCCCATCTGGCTGACTTCACAGCAGACTGACAGTCTGTTTGCAGCTCTCTTGTGACTTTCTGTTGCATGGTGTTCATCCCAGCGCCAGACACCCCTCTGAATTAATCCATGCACATTCCTCCTCTTTGAGTCCAATAATATTTAAATGTAACCACAGTCTTCTTTTTGTCTCTCAGACACCCAGTATTAGTTGAGAGATTTCTAATTTGGGATATTATCATGACAATCCTTCTTTATCGCAGGGCATTTAACATACAGCCCATTTGTGGTGGACTGTGTCTGAATAAGCTATTTTATTCTGCGTCTGAGATAGTAAAGGAGCTGGACTGAGTATGCAATACCCCCTTTTTTTTTTTCTTTTCTTTTGAAACGACAGTCATCTTGAATGCTTAATCGCTCTTTAGCGTCAATGGCTGCAGGGAAGGAATCTGACACTGAAACTACCCCACTGAGATAAGATTCTCTTCAAATCTGTGCCTATATTTAATTTGTTTGCCCCCCTCGACATTCACATTTGGAGCCACAGTTTTACAAGGGTTCTCAAATCCTGTGACTAATAGTTGAGTGTATGGCTTCCAGCATTGCTAAATGTTTTCCCTCAAATGTTCTCAAAACACAGTTTCTCCTGGTACATTTGCATACTGTAATAACTGGACACTTCATCATGCCTTCCAATGATCAGTTTCATAGATTTGTTCATAAATAAGAAAATTCTCATTTGAAAAGACTGAGCCTTAAAAAATTGAAGCTGCAGCAATTCATTCTAAGGTATAAATAAAGTTTTATCTTATCTGATGACCTTTACTTACAGGACAGTGATGTTGAAGATGGAGTCATCTGGGTTTTTGAAATATGGTCTAATGTTTTAAGGTAAAAAAACGTAAACATGCAATCTATTGTTTTGTTTTGCAGCCCTTTAATTTTATCCTAATTATCACATCTGGTGGCACATTAACACTTAAAACTGGACAAATCCATTGTTAAAGAGCCACCTCAGCTTTTCACTGTGATTATTTTCAAGGCCAGGTGGTTCTATTTGGGCACGGATAAAATGTAACAAGAAGGAATGAGTCAGCAGTTCGAATTCACAGTGAAGTGATTAAAGGTAGTAGTGAAGGCCCTTTCTGGGAGCAAGAGATTAAGATGATGCTACTCTCTCATCTCCCTCAAAGTCACAACCATTTGATGTGGTCCCTATAGGCTCCTCATCCAAAGCCAGCTTGACGTTCCCTGGCAACAGATCACAAATGAAACACACATATCCAAATATGTTTTGATGAGAGTGGCTATCATTAGATGATAAATTGAGAGATTGGCTTGGTACATCACAGAGTGCATTTGAATTTCCTCCTGCTGAGGAGTTGGTGACAGAGAAGAATTCATATGGCCCGAGCTTGAGATTTTGAAAATATGTAAAGTATTTCTTCCTTCACTGCTGCATAGGACGTTCATATAATAAATACATTAGCGCTTTATCACCCCCTCATAAAAGTGAATGCAGAGAACCACGTAATTGTTTACATGAAATGGCAAGCAGAGCTAAAAGCATAGTCCCCGTTCACTTTGCTTAGCTGTCCCCTCCTGATTGCACCTGGTTTATCTTTAACATACACAGCACTGAGGGCAACAGGCCTTAAGGACTTCAACTTTTAATCCTTCTGTTGAAATGCTTTTCCCAGTGGCAACAGTTTGTACCTCATCAAAAGAAGGTCAGAGTTTATTTAGGAACCTACACAAGCTCTCTTACTGCAGTCTCTTGAGACAGCTTGTTTGTGAAATGTGCTTTAGCATTTAATTTAGCCTGAGCATTATTCAGGGTATGTGCGCGTGTATGTGTGGGTGTGTGTGCATGTGTTCATGCATCCATGTGTGCGTACGGCACATATGTGTATGTGTGCGCGTGTGGGTGCGTGTGTATGGATGTGTGCGTGCGCATATGTGAGTGAGCGGCCCATTACGTATCCTGCTTCCATATGTCCCCCATTTTACACAGGGGGATGATCATATTAGAGTGAGTCACACTTGACCTCCCTTGCAGAGGATTTAAATACATCACAAATCTACTCCAATGTGGTCAAATTATTGATATGTTTCATGTATGCCGTGTGAACGCTTGTTGAATATGCTATCAGTTTTATTGTCAAAGTGATGCGATCACAATAGCCTGATTGATATAAATAGAGACTATTCATTAACCGTGTTTCCATATATTATGAACATTATTGTCCATGGTCATTGTCGAGTTTGGAGGCGATGGAGCAAATGATTCAGATAAAGCGTTGTTTTTGAAGGCATTCATACGGTGCATTTATGAGCTGAGGTCTCACTCCCTCATTGCTTTCACTGATTTCCTGATGTAGAGATGGCCATTGTACATGGATGATGCAATTAGCACAGATACATTAAACATGAGCCATGAGCCGGGCACTGGAATAAAATGGAACAGATGGTAAGCATATTTTGAGCTGAGCCAGTCTGAATAATTTCCCCAACTGATGATACAGCACCGCCAAAACAGCCACCGAAACTTCCAGTCGGCTGTTAGCGAAGTTTCACTTCATATATTCAACTCAACTTGATTTGGCCCTTTGTCAAAATCTTGGAACAGCACATTTTATTTAGAAATGTTTCTGACAAGTGCAGAGCTTTAAAAAAAATGTGAACGTCTGGGCCTGTTGTAAAAGCGTTAATGTCACCGTCTCAACAGGCTCTTCCGCTGATTTAATTACTTTAATGTAGATACAGTATTCAACCAAAGGCAAACCTAACAAACTTTAAAATCAGTAGTGCTTATTCATAATGTGTTTTCAGAGGTAAACCCCTGGCCAAAGCAGCAGGTTAAGCATGTCATGTTGAGACTGGATGTGTGTCCATACTGGATGTTTATACTTGAGGGGATTGTTGCCCTCAGACCTACCTGTCAGTTTAGATAAGAGATAGCAGAGCATTTTGCTGAATGTTTGCTCCAACATACAGGGTACAATACATCTCATACATCTCAATAAAGCAATATGCCCTAATAGATTTTTCTGAAAAGTGAGATTATTAATATTTTCTAAGAAACATGAACATTAAGTTGAGACAGCCGAGCCAAACCACAATGGTCATTAACTGTTAAGAAATTAAACATTTCACAGTAACTTTTTGTTTTACTGCTGTGTGCATTACAGTTGCTGAATGATTCATTCTCTTTGACAAGTAGCCCGTAACTGAATTAGGCCTGCATATGCAATGCTGTGAAAGCTATCAGACTCACCCACGTTCAAGTTCATCGCCTGCGGGGAGCCTACTCCCCATTCTACCCCAATTAAGACTGTTTCTCCATGTTATTGCTTTCAGTATAACTCTCTAAAAATGAAGTACAGTTAAGAGGGAGAAAGGAAAATAAGGGTCAAATTCAAGATTGAGGCAGCCAATTAAGTAGTATTTTTATGCTCATAAGAGGGTTTATATAAACAGCTGTGTCAGTCAGTCATTCAATTGTCTAGACGAAGACAAATAAGGTGTTTTTTCCACGATGTATGGTGCACGTCACCTCTTTTCACTCTGAATCTGCAGCATGGAAAAAGCAACATTAGCATATTTAATCAGGAACCTATTGGTGGGTTTAAGTTCATTATGCATTATGTTGTTGAGGTTATTCACTTGAAGCATGTCTGAAAATGATCTGAGGGCAATTCCTTGTGCTATGAATCATATTTAATGTTGCATAGCGCAAGGAACTTTGTGACAAAAGTGACCTTACCTTCCTATCTTTATCTTCATTGTCTGAGGTCCTGTCACTTACTGATCTCAGCGATCCTTAGAAACAACAGCAAAAGTGGAAAATTAAGGTCTCTGTAGTTACACAACGTGACAAAAAGGAGGGTCGAGAGAAAGAAAACAGTGGGGTTTAATGTTCCATCCTGCAACATTTAGCTCAATCAGCTCCCTGTGGCTGGATGCTGAAGGGAGGTTTAACTCCTGTGGTGATGGAAAGTGGAGCCTGTGAATCTGCATGACTGTATTTTTCTATAGCATCAAAAATGCATGCAGGTGAAGTGCATTATGGCTTACATGGGGTGCTATGTCCAACATAAGCACAGAGCTGAAGCATTTTACCCATCAAAGTACTGCACGTTGCTCCTGAGCATTCAAGTACAGTACATGACTGGGTTTTTCATAATGAAGCATCTAGCATCAATTATTAATTAAGTGTAAAATCTGTTTAAAAATTCTTAGAGAGAAAAAATCCCCACGTTTCTGCCTGGTTTTGTTATGCATAGTCGGCTTGACAGCAATTTCAGCACAAGAAGTTTGCAACCTAAGAAACATACAGCTTCAGATTCTTTAAATATTCATTTTACATAGTTGTCTGTGAACGGGATTACTTGGCCAATTTGTCTCATATTAAAACACTAGCATGCTTTAAAAATAAGCGACTTGAAAGCTGGAGTGTGTTTAATAACTGAATAGAGAGTTGGGGTGGCAGAAATAGGTAAGGTGAATGCCAAAATTATGTTGTAGCTGAGTACAAGCAAACAGCCAAGTGTTTGTGTAAAGTGCACAGTGTTGTTGGCAGCATTTAAGCACCTGACTACCTGGGACACACAGTGCAACACGGTCTACAACAGGGAAACAAATGCAACACCATCCAGTCTCTTCAAATATTCATCCCACTGCTAAAGGAGAACACAGGAGTGACAGTGAAAAACACAGATCCACTGAATGACCAACAGCAAGACACATTACAGAGGCCTCGCCCAGCCAAGTGAATCCACCCTTGAATTTACTGTGGATTTCACGAGACGGACAGTATTCCCACCGCTCAGAATAGGCAGAGAAATCATGACTCAAAAACAATACCTGAACAGAAAATGCTGATTTTTAAAGCACAGGTTGAGTCCTGGCATTATGAGGACATCATTTAATCCGGTTGCAGTTTGCTGTTGCTAGGTAACACGTGCTGTAAGGGGAAACCCTACAACCATCATGAAGTATTTAAAACGCATCATTAATTGCTAATTTTCAGACAAAAGTGTTTGAATACTTATTTTCAGGACTATTATTCACCTTGGGAACGGCTTGTGGTGCTCTTACCTTGATTTCTCTTTTCAAAAGCCACACAAAGCCCGTGCGGTAAACTGAATTGCCTTGGCGAACATAGATCAGCTAGATCCTAGATAGTTAGATCAAAAGCCCTCATGTATCTCACACATGCAGATGGATAGATATACTGACACACAAACACACACACACACACACACACACACACAAACACAATCTCTTTCTCATAACTCCATACTTATCAAACAGTTGCCTCCACAGCAACAGAGCTGAGGATGCAGCCGAGAATCCACCACCCTCGTCTGAACAGGCTTATTTTTAGCAGCCATGGATTATGTGAGAGCACTTGTTTTATTTCAGTCCTACTGGCTCTGCTTGAAGCACCACAATTATTTGATGCCCTTCTAGTATGCAGAGTCATTTTCCTCAAGCGTTAGCCTACATCCAACACATGGATGAACAAAGGTGATACATAAATAAAGTATATTTGAATGACTGAATTTCTAGAGGTCCTTTCGCAGTGCACAGAAACATCCCTCCTGGCCAGTTATTTGGGCAAGTACATCCTGTTTTTACTTATTCTATAATATCACTTCACTGACTTGAGTAATAGGGTAATTTGTCATGACTAAAAATGAAGTCCCCCATAAAATGCATTTCATGCATAAAAACGGCATTAATTATATCTCGTTTGCTTGTTGCTTGAGTGAAGGCACAGAGAAACGGGAGCTGCAACTTGCTACACATCACACAACATGACAGCAAAAAGAACAAACAAAAAATTTAATTAGACCATAGATCATTCTTCAGTGACAAATTACTGTATACCAAAGAGGCCAGAAAGATGTCTGTGCTGTCACATTCACATTGAACAGTGTGGCAAGACTAAAACAAATAAATCACATTCACATATCACATTCTGTACTGGACTAAGTGCGGTGGCTTTCCTTGGCTGGTGAAAAGGCAACAGAATAGATCGTGTGCTGCTCATGCTCTCAGGGCGATATTTTTGGCAAAGGGGGGCGACAGTTGCACACTGATCTTAAAGCAAACATGAAATGGAAGGGAACAGATAAAGAGAGCATCAGGCAAACAGGCTCAGTATTCCACAGAGAGTGGGCTTGGGTGTGATGTGTCCTCAGCTCCTTTTCCCTGCGCTGTTGGCGACTAAAGCAGAGATGGATTCTGACTCAGGTGCAGACAGAGCTGTTTTGCAGACGCCCACACCAGTTATCTTACAAATACAATACACCAGAGACGAGGCATCTGTTGGGCTGCATGTGTGTGTGTGCTGTGTCTGTGTGTGTGTGTGTGTGTGTGTGTGTGTGTGTGTGTATGTGGGTGGGTGTGAGGGTGTGTGTGTGTGTGCATGAAAAAGATGGGAGACAACAACTGTGGTCAATCTGAAAAGTATTTGACTTGCACATACAGTTCTTAATAAGCCGTCTACACACAAATAGATGTCAGATTATTGAGCATCGTTTGACCTTTCATTTTGATGTTTCTGATACTGTGCTCATTTCAAACTCGTAATCACATACAGTTGAAAATAATCGTGCAAAACAGGAACAATCGACTCTCAACACAGTGATTCTCCCGAGCTTTAAACATCGTGCACAGTGCAAACTGGACAAGGCGACGTGCAGCGGCACTACGCTCCGACTGCTGCTTCCACACCCACTTATCAAACCTGTTTGTATTGTCGGGATAAAGAGGAGCTGAGGGATCTTGTGGAAAAGTGTAAATGTAAAACAAGCCATAACAGAATCTGACAAGAGACAGAAATATCCTCTGCTCCTCTCTCCCCCTCTGGTGTTCTCTTTTACACTCTCTCAACCATTTTAATCTCCCCCTTAATACCACCCCTTGCAGACTCAACTTTGATCACTGTCATTTTGCAAACTTACAGGATTGGAAGGATTGAGACATATGCATTATTCATCCCACACACCAATTTAGGTCTCCTCTGCTGCTTGTAATGCACTTCTCTCATCTCCCTGTCAGTTTTGTCTTTTGTTCAGATGCTCTATCACAGGACGGTACTGATCTTTGGGGATCTGTAATGGGCTACAAAGTTTGAACCAAAAAGGAAGCTTCAGAAAACCACACAGTTATGAAACAATGTAAATAAATAAAAGAGTGACATTATAATAAAACATAAAATTACTGAAGTGTTTTGGCCTCATTGCCCTCGTTTTAAAGTGCCATGGACTTGCATATTACTGGTAGGTATTTCATGCTGTTAAACAATGAGAATCTCCGGTGTTTCCGGTCCCTCAAGTATAGGGGCCTTTCCTAGTATATCTGGCTTCGGTTTAACTATAGTGTCAACAGGCGTGTAAAACAACAAACAATAATATCACCCTCTTTGTTTCACTGTGCAGGTATTGTCTAACCAACAGCACGAGCGCCTTGAGCAAGAATAAACACTTAAATGCCAGCTCCCCTGACCCAGAGAGCAACTCTGTAAATCACACCCAGAACTCATGAGCCCATGACTCATGAGTTCTGGGTTGCAAAGAGAATGAATTGAAAATCACAACAGCAGCCTTGCACAGTAGATTCGCTTTCATGGCAAATGGATTTCAGACTTATCTGCGCTACTTAAAGGAGATCACCAAGTAAAACCACTTGACATTTCCTCAGCTGATTTATGGGTACATAAAATGGTATGTGTTAAGAAAGGTTTCCTACAAATCACCCCTCATTGAGCTCCAAGGTAAGTGGAAATTACAAGCTGACTGGCAATCCAGCAAGGTCACATTTGTATGCTCAAGCTGGGCTCGCACTGACCCAGGCGTGAATAGTAAAGACCTGTTTTCAATACACCCTGAAACACGTTTACATGTCGCATTTGAAATGGCAGACCATGCATGTCACATTAAAGGTGGAAACAAGCAAATCGTCGTAATGACATTTGCCTTGCTTCAAAGTGTCTCATGCAATACAAAGCCACCAGCATTTCCCCGTTAGGATGCGCCACTCCTCGGGTTGGATACATTATTCCATCTTGAGGTCGACACATGACGTGGAGCAGTCTCTTCTCTTCACTGAAAAGAGTGTCAGCAATCAGGCAGTTTTCCCCCTCAACATTTTTGGTCAAAATAACCCATGAAGCAGCTTTATGTTTATCAGTCATAAAGGGTCTGTTTTAAAGTGTCACTCAGCGGAGGACAGCGGGAGAGGTGCGCAAACAGCCCGTCGTCTTAAGTCAACATGCTATATTTAGCTTCGAATGTTCGACTCTTTTCCACCGTCACTGTTGTGCTTTTGAAAACAAAAGTGTCATTTTAATTGCAAATTTCTGACTGGGGGAACTCATCTGTTTTCAGCAAGTAAATAGAGGGAGGTGGGAGTATTCATGAGAACCATTTGGATCCAATAGAACTCATGAAGAGAACAGAAAACGCAGCCATTTCAGTGCAAAATTGTGTTTCATTTGTCCTGTAATCAGCAGCCGATGCCAGCTGTTTCCTTGCCACAGGCTACTTCTAAGTCAGATATTCATACTGAAGAAGCCTGATAATGAACATTATCCAAACATCCCTTAAATGTTTTAATTTTTTTTTTTCCCAAAATGCTAACAAGTCTTTAAACTCTGAATAACCGCTTTCTTGCCTCCTACGACAGCATAACAACACTCCCACATCTTCCAAATACACTTGAGTCAATTATTGTAGTATTGAAATGCTATTTCTGTGTTGATGCATTTATGGATCTCCTGGAAAAGCTGCACAGCTCTCGGGACAAAAGAGAACGGCGAAATGACATCTAGAGCCAAGATCTCCTTGGTGATAAAGGCGATTGGCTGTGTGGGAGCGGGAGCTGATTTAAGGTGCACTAAAGGGATTTGCACCCCGTCTCCAAGACTTCAGAGGATAATGCCATCAGCAGCTCTAATATTCTGATCCATCCATAGGTTTATTTAAGAGATTCAGAACCTCGGGTTATCTCTGGATAAAGACAAAGCAACCCAGAATTAACCCCGCTGCCTGTAATACCTAGGTGCAGCACTGACTGGATTTATCTGC
The DNA here is from genome assembly GCA_900302555.1 of Myripristis jacobus. NCBI lineage: Eukaryota > Metazoa > Chordata > Actinopteri > Holocentriformes > Holocentridae > Myripristis > Myripristis jacobus. The sequence goes on along the minus strand of OMLB01018869.1, from coordinate 41,533 downwards.
ACAAGTCCTTTAAGGTAACTCTTGAAATACAGTATTATTTACACGGCAGCTTATTTGACAGCAACAAAGTGTTTACTATGAAATATGAACAACTGCGGTTATTATACAGGGTATGATCAAAATAATGAAAGCCTCAGAAGAAAGGCTTCTCTCAGTGGCTCTGGCTCTCCAACACTGTAGGATGCTTTATCTGACATGGTTTTGGTCCAGATTTAGAAATAGATCACATCGTTTCACAGGCCTGCATGTCATCTCAATACGGCAAGATAAACTTGCAAAAATAGTGTGAATGATTCACTGTGAACTTTGCATCTTTCATGTTTCATAAAAGGTCTTTAGAACGTACCACTGACTCGAAAAAGATAACAATCGTCTGCATCACTGCCCGTGAGATTTTTTATTTATTTTTATTTTTTTTGAGAGGGTCACGGTCCAGATTTCTGTTAGAGAACAAGGTCAGTATCAATCAGCACTGAATTTTCAAGTGATTATGCCAGCATTTCATCTTTATCAGGGCGTTGTGACTCCCCTGTCTAAATGTGGCCATGTATGTATGCCTCAGAGGTATTTAAAAAGAAACAGTAAACAAAATCGTTTTTTGGGAGGCATTGGCACATTATTAACAGCATCATATTGTATTGAAACTACTACAATACATGCCGTGCACGGTACGTGGCATTATCGTCCTGAAAGAAACTGCTTCCAAGAACGAAGAGTGTCATTGGATGGAGATGATTGTGACTACTCAGAAGTGCTACGTTTGCAGCGATTTCACTTTAGCCCTAGGCAGTGATTAAACCTAAAGTACGGTAACAAATGCACCCACAGAAAGCGCAGAACCACCACAGCTCTGAGCGGGGGAAAGAGCACTGCCGCTCCTTCCATCATTTTGACCACACCCTGTAATGGGCTTATTCATTCCATTTTATTCATTAGAGTGGGTAAAGCAAGCATTACATGTAGTCAAAGTAGCAAGATGTTAAATATTTATGTCAGATCTTTATTCCTGAAGAGGCTGGGTATCATACAATGTCTTTGATGCGTTTAGTGGAACCAGATTTCATGGCATGGATTCATTAAACAGAATGAGCATGGGGCTGTGGTAGACCCTGTGGCTATATAAAGATTATAGTCATAATAACATTATTGCTTTCATCACAGAGGAGAGAGAATATGGGCTCTTAAGACAAAGGTGGTGACTTCCTTAATGTTACAGGCCCACCTCTAAATCTATGAGTAACCAGTAACACTTAAGTTGAAATTTTAAATATCGTGTATAGTATGACCATGTAGGCCTGGATCAAGGCAATTTTTTTAAATAATGAAAGAAAGAGATTGCACAGTACTGAGCAGCTGCTCTGAGCAGTACATTTATGACAAAATGCCCATAAATGCTTACTAGTTAACACAGGGTATTAAATGATTGTTTTGTGCTTATAAGGTCCAAGTACTGACCTTTTCAACTTAAGTGTTACTTTAATAAGTGAGTGATATTTTGCCTTGTTCCAATAGGTCATATGATGTAGATAATGCATTTTTAAAAAGCAAAATGCATCATCCAGCAACATATGTTTTGATCAACTGATAAATTCATAAAATTGCACATGGTAAAATATCTTATATATGAAATACCAAAAATACAGTTGTGAACAAACATGGAAATGGAAACAAGGTAATATAGTTAAGGCTAAACATCTTTGTCTATTACCTTTGTATAGCTAAGTCAATAAGAGTAGCATGCAATCAACATAACATTGCCACAATTTTACATTAAACAACAAAAGCAGTCAACTCAAAACAAATGTATGTGCCCTTCGTCACCACAAATTAGAACCGTGTAATGTAGGTTTTCCACGTTGTAAACCATATGGCTTTGTGCAACTGTTCACTGTCAGTAAATTCACTAATGAAATTGTTTTTGTAAAATAATATATCAATAAATGTCATGCCAGAAATTATTGAGATTCTGTTCTACATGCGCTAAGTGTTTCTTACATGCCAGATTGTGCTAATCGTACATCATCCTGAAAAAAATCAGAGGTCTGTCATCATAGCATGTATACTTACATCCAGGAACAAATGTGCTGTATTCCATTACCCTACTTTATATAAGGTATATGTGCACATATTCATATACTACATTTCTTTTAATATAAGAATATTGTCTATTAATAAATTAGGAATAGTACAAGGGGTTCAGGGAGGGAGGGGGAAGGGGACGATGTAATAAGTTAAAATATGTCGCCTGTTTTACGTGAAGCGATCAGAATTCATCTTTCTGAGTTTGGGCGGCAGGTGTCCGT
>OMLB01018869.1:22873-39210 GCA_900302555.1 Myripristis jacobus | reverse complement strand
TCCTGCCCCCACCTCCCCCAGCCAGTCGCTGCAGCTTGGGAGGCAAGTCCGCCACTGACTTACTCATGGGCTCCGTGCTGATCTTTGAGGCCTTGCCGCCCTGCTTGTCATCTGAGACACCGGGGACGGAGCTGATGCGCTGCAGCTTCATGGGCAGGTCTCCCAGGCTGTACGTCATCTCCGAGGTGGTGGAGCTCATCCGCAGGAGCTTCTTGGGCAGGCCGTCGCGACCTGTCATCTTCTGGAGCTTGGTGGGCAGCTTGGTGGTGCTCTCATTGTCCTCCAGCGTCTCCAGGCAGTCCAGGGAGTTGTTTTTCTCCCCGCTGTTGCACAGGGAGGGAGCCATGAGGGGCGAGGAGAGCAGCAGAGCCTCCTCCTGTTCCTTCACGCTGTACGGTGGAGTGGGCACCTCAAATGTGGCGTGGAACTGAGAGTAGTCCACCTTGAAGAAGCCTTCCTCTAAGGAGATAACTGGGAAGAAGCGGTGTCCCCACAGAACCTCGTCCTCAGTGTAAGATGTCCTCGCTTGGCAAGTCATCCCTGTCAAGGAGAAAAAAACATACAGAAAAGATCATGCTTGACTGGATTGAATTTTCTGACTGCTATTACTCCAGATTAAGTTCGAGGCTTCAATTTCACTTTGAAAATTGTGTGTTATTGTCTTGTCACAGCAAAACACACATGAGGCTAATGTTTTGGAGATGAAACATCTCAAGTACTATAGCATCAAACAACACAGCTCTGATTCAATTATATGCCGGGCACTGTGCCCTAACTCTCAATAATTTGGTGTTCTCCAAGATTCTTGCTATCTTCAAATCTCTGAGCAAACAATGTCACAAACACAATGGCCTAGTCATTATTACAGAGGCAGCTGCCTAAATAAAAAGGGTAATTGATTTTCAGATTCCAGAAAAAGATGATTATGATCAAGTTCAAGGCTAACTTGAAGTACAGCTGAAGCAGTTGCTTTGTCTATACATTTTTATCAGAATCATTAACTCATCAACTATTTGAAAGCGCAGTTTGTTCAAAAATCACTATGAAACAACTGTTCATAAGGAGGCAACAATATTTTAAAAAAATGCCCCAACTGGATATTCACTACAGTAAATTTGACATCAATCAACACACAGTAATCAAATAATTTTCACAGTATCTAATTTCCCTAATTTTGTCACGTGTATTTTTATTTAAGGTGCCCTTTATGCATACAAAACAGGCTTGATGTGACTAATGATCAATATACAAAATAGAGAAATAACCTACTCTACAATTTCACCAAAAACAAAAAAATTAATAGAATTATGTGCATTTGATGGGGAATAGAAAATCTGTTCCTAGGAGAGAAAATGATTGCCCTATGTATTGCCCATATAACAAACTGTAAAACACAGGTCCTCCTCACATCCACTTGCGAGCTACTTAACCATTCTGTCCACACCTTGACCTTGGCTAGTCACTACAAAAGATAAGAGATTAAGATAATCAAATTACTGAAGGGGGAGGTGGGGGGGAGTGACTGCAGGCAAGGGCTCCAGGAAAATTAGCTCGTACTTCCTTGGACGGTTGAGCAGATTTCTTTAACAATGACCGGTTAATCCGAAACACAAAATTTTTACACAGGTAGCATCTGCTGTATGACACTGTAAACTTGACAAAAAGCCAAGCTGAGTGTGAAAATATGCTGAAAATGTTAAACTCTGCTCTTTTGAAACAAAATAAAAGCAAGCAACCCAATTAGAGTTATCTGTTTAGCATCTTTTTGGTGTGTGTGTGTGTGTGTGTGTGTGTACTGTTAACTATTCGGCAAATGCAGCACAAGATAGTAGATTTCGATGCACTTGCCATAAATGTTCTCCTCACAAGAGACACTGAATTAAATCCATGCTTAAACACTCACCTCAGGTTCTCAAAAACAAATTAATGTAATTAGTAAAATGATGAGGTCTGAATTAATGATCCACAACATATTTTTTCCCACACAAAGTTATGGAACGATTACTCATCAGCATTATTCAGCTAGTGCTATCATATTGCCTGAATAAGAGCATTATATCATATTATACTATTTACAACAAGGCACTATCCAATTTAACATATTTATCATTGTTTAATCATTATGTATTGAATATTGCCTGACAAAGATCTGTAATTCTGCTTACATCAATCACAGTTTGTTATATTACTCCAGTGCAGTAAACAACTAAATAAATAAATAAATGAAACCCTTCTTTTTAACATAGCGTAATCTAAAGGGGACACTCGTCGAAGCTTGTTGAATTCCATTAGGAAATGAGTGATTGCAGGACATCATTATTACATGCTTTAATTACCGCCTTGATATTGCTCAAGCAGCAACAACTCAGTCCAAATAAAAAGTCACAGCACTCATTCACAGTCAGGCACCACTGGAGATTGCATAGATGTCGTCATTGAAACTAGAGGCATCTGTGTTTCCACCCGATTCCCAAGGTCATAAAATAATTCACTGATAACAGCTCTGTACACAATCACAGATGTGCAAGAGGCTGAACATCAAGTGCGGCCGGGGTATTCAAAGTATTACTTCTGCACTATCGCTTCGGTGTCCTAAAGGTTCCAGGCATACTGAAGTGTGCTGCGACGAGCAAAGCAGGCAGAGCTAATGAGAACTTCAGGCGAAAACGACTGAGAGTATGTGTGAACGGAAATCTTATTGCATTGTGAGCCTGTGAGACTGCTTCCAGCCAAAACATAGTCACCATTTGATCATCAACAAGTTCATGCATCCTATAGTGAGAGGACAGGAGTCAAAACTGCTTTCACCCTTTCAGCTGTTGTTTTTTGTTCTTTCACACCAGCTATTTAAAGGGATACTCCAACATTTTGGGCGAAATGCAATTTTGAATGAGGATGAGACAAGATGTGTGATAACATTTTCACCTCTGGACGTCCAGTGGTTTCGGGTAGCATTTCGTGTCCGCATGCCATAAAGACATGAAGCCTATGGGAGTCATTAGCATAGTCAAAGTGAAAACATACACCTTGCTGTCTTATTTACACCACGTATCATGTGTATAATACATGCCTTGGAATTTTTAAAACGAGAAAAGAGTAATTTCAACTTCAGCGGCATGTGGATCAAAGCAATAGACAGAAGGATAACTGCGTTCAGTGGGCATAGTTCTACCATCTAACTTCAAGTTCTCCTAAGATTACTTTTTTTTTTTTATCTCAAGACATGTATTTCAAATACGCATGATACATTGTGAACTCCTTTAACCACTGCTAGCAGCTTGCCATGCAGCATTCGGTGTTTACTGAATAGTGTGGCCTGTGTTGCAGGGCTAAATGGCCGGCCGGATGTACAGGACCTGTATCCACCTGAACTGCTGAGGAAAAGATTGAAACGACTGACGGAGGCAAAAAAGGTTGCTACAGTAATACACAAACAGGTCGGAATCGCTTCACCTTCCATCTATTAATAATGCTATGGCGTTCGTGCAGATGGTGTAGGAGGTACTGTGCGGGGCCTCTGTCTCTGGAAACACATGTCTCCTGCTGGCCTGGGGTTGAATCCCCGCTGAAACTGCACTGCTGCTCAGCTCCCCTCGCCTCTCAGCCGCCGACTGCCTCGATGCAGAAGGAGCCCTATGGCCTGCACACTCCTCTTCAGAACGTGACAACGCCACTTAGTAACGCTCATTAATATACACTTATTGTCATAAATCTTCACATCTTGCATCAGTCAAGGTACTGATTCCTGAACTATTGAATAATTATAGATATCAAATTGTATCATATATGGTTGTCTCGCTGGAGAGCAGCAGCTTTGCAACACCCACGTCCATATGGTTTATAGCATAACAGAGACGGCAGCGGTAATAATCTTTGTGCCTTGCCCCTCACTGAGGCCACGACACAGTCATATCATGGGGGGAAATTTATCTTCAGGAATATGTTAGAAAAAAACATACAAATATGAGACCATATGATCATAACTGAGTACAATTAAACAGCCTGCAGTAGAAAACGTGCACGTAGAAAAGACAGCTTGATTATGGCAGATTATTTCAACAGTTATATCATTCCTAAAACTATGAAGTCAGCCATATTTGCACAGACAGACATAAACAATGTTTTGTGTGTATTTCATATTATTATTAAAGCCTTATGTAACTGAAATTCATACCTGCTCTGAACTCAGTGTTTCTATGGAAACCAAACTGTGGGAATGTGTGCATGTACCAAATGACAACCATAGACCTTTTCACTACTGAGTTCAGTCAGAAGTAACGGCACAACACAAAGAAAGAGAGGAAAGTATTGTCCCTCTCTTGGATCATAACAGTAGGAGAGCATCCACTCGGTGGAAAATGTGGTTTACCACAGAGGATGGGTCAAATCATTCACCATGCCTTCAAACCCGGGCCGAAATCATTTTATTGTCAGTGAAACCATGACCTTTTTCAACACATGAGCCCCGCGCAATGTGCCCTTGTCTTGACTGCATCGTGGAATCATATATTTTGGCGACTTCTCATCAAAAAAGGCTTCGGCTCATATTACAAAATGTCATCTTTAATAAAGCATAAGCCAGTGTTGTCTTTCTGGGTCTGATATTGCAGTGCGCCATGCTCATGTCGACCTGTGTGCCATGTGCTGTGTGTTGCGCACACACACAAAAACACACACACACACAAAACACACAAACTAATGATCCTATTTTATTTCTACCATCGTATGCTCCCGGGAATCTCCTACTGAAAGACATCACAGTGGTGAGAAACACCTTGGACTGTGTGTGCGGTGTGGTCGCAGCAAGTTAGAAGTGCTGGTAACATCACTTAACACTTAAAGCGTGGCCCTGTTACACAGGCACAAACACACACACAACTTCAGATTATTTTGTTATACATTAGAGATTTTCCATCATGGGGAAATGGGGCAGCCATCATTTTCAGACAGAAACAAATGTCTGATTTTGCTTCCATAAAAGTAACACTGATACATATCATTTTGCCAATGTTTCAGTAAGATATTGGCCTTTTATTAAATATATGATACACATAAACACTGAATAGTTGTTGGGATGAAAATAGTCCAACTGCACAGCAGCTCAAGTTTGGCTATTGGCAAAACCATTTTTATGCATAAAAAAGTAGCATTCAGTGTTGACCCCCCAGTTTTAGCATTTAGACGTGAAACACCATATTATGCTACACCACTTCACTAATTAAATGGCAGGCGATGCATTGGGACAGAAATAATTTACAAAAACAAGAACTCGGCAACTGAACGAATAATAAAATGAATTGATAAATGTGGCAAGAAAATTAAATATTATGTCAGACTCCATCATATCAGCTCTGTGCAACACAGACTTGTCGATATCCAGTATTACATTAAAGGCCAATGTCAGCTCAGTATTTCAGCAAACTGATATACAGTATTAGCCCGACCCGAACACACACACTAACTTGAGCAAAACAAAAAGTTAATTACAGACTTATGAGCCTCACCGAAATGTAGATGACAGTACAAACTCAGACTGAGAAAACTCTAATTGGCTTGTGCAAGCAGAAGCCCACTGTAACTTAAAAGTTTTTGAAAGTTTAAGTTAAATGAGTGCAGCACTGATGGTGACAATAGGAGTAAGAATAAGAATTACCATAACCATCCATGCATCGTGCTATTTCCATACCGGCCTTTTCCTACTTTTTTCCAACAGTCCATCACAGGGCTAACATGCACAGAAATGTGAATGAATGAATGAATGAATTAATATTTGTGTGTGTGTGTGTGTGTGTGTGTGTGTGTGTTGTCTTGTGTCCCATCCCTTATGAGATTATAAAACACCTAAAACACAATTAATCTGCAAATCATTACAGTCATTTCCAGTAACTGATAGCTGCTTGGTAAACACAGTTTAGACATAGAATAAAAGATAAATATTTAAGGAACATTTTTATCCCTCAAGCCAAGTGTAACGTAAATGTTCTCTTTGTTCACAAATCCCATGTTTTATCTGGATAATCAACGACTGCAAAAACCTTGTATTCAAGGAGCCATTTAAGTCTATCTGTGTCAGTTAACCACATCAGATATGGGTTCTGACACCTATTAAATCATTTTAAGCACAACTCATGATATAAAGGACAATAAAACACAAGGTGAAACTCGTTCTCAGTTTCATTCAAATCGCAGTAATTACAGATCCGCTCTTCCTTTGTAAACCCCCGGAAACAGCTTGTCTCAAGGTGCAGGGGCAAGATCCCAGATCGAAGATGGGTGCACAGCAAGCTTTGTCTTCCAGATAATGGAGGACAAACATATTTTTCACAGCAAAAGTAGTTCAATCAGGAGAGGCTTCTAAGTGGAATAAATGAGAATGAGGAAATCTGAAGCAAATTGATTAGTGAACACAAGTAAACAGTCTTTGGCGCTTAGACCCTGGCAGGAAGTAGACCGCCATGAGAGGCGATCCCATGAATTGAGTGCCTCCCCCGGAGCCGAGACACTGGTGGTGGTGATAAGGAGTGGAGAACTTGATTTTGGGACATTTTTGTTTGAGGGGAAACTTCAGATCAGAGTGTTTGATTGGAAAGGGGCCAGGCATTCATGGTTGCGGTGGTGAAGGGGTTGAGGAAGGTTGCAGAACCACCACAGTGCTGAAATGACAGCGGAGAGAGAGAGACACCTTATAAACGACTGACGGAGGGCGAGCGTGTCAGGCTGTGATTGGCTGAAGACAGGACGGAGCTGGTGGAGCTTAGGAGATAGCGGGAAACTCCTTGTGACTTAGAAAGCATGCATGAAGAGGTAGTCTTCCTGATTGAACTTTCTTCATTTCAACACAAGTTCAATCAGGGAGACTACCGGCTCCATCTTCACAGGCTCACTCATTGCTTTTCTTCCTTCCTCGCTAGCCAATCGGAAGCCGCCTCCTTTTCTGTGGGCGCTGTGTATCTCATCAGAATCAGCTCATTTCCCATGAGTTCATTCATTTATTTTTTCCTACTCTTTTAAGGCACTCCCTTCTAGTATACTTTCTAAGACAACCTGTCAGCTCATCTGCCTGTCAGTGTCCATCATCCAGAGAACCAATCATAATCTCTGCTTCCCTCTACTTGCTATAATCCTCATTTATTTTGTGTTCATGTTGTCATATCAGCTGTGGTTTGTTCGGGTGCCCAATTACCTCCCCACCACCACTGATGTAAAGACTCCAGTGGGTTACACATGGTGAAATACTAATCGCCATCCTCATAGGAATCATGCTCTCCCCCTATTCGAATGCCATCACCATCTGCATCTTTACCCCAAAATCTCTTTAAGTTAATAAATGCTGTTGTTTTTGTTCAGCAAAGTCTCATGTTGTGCACTCAAATTAGTCTCTCCTCAATGAAACACACTGTCACACCTATAGGAAATTTATTCTAATCAGTTCATCTGACCTGCATGTCTTTGGACTGTGTGAGAAAGCCAGAACACTCAGAGGAGACCCACACACACCACACACACACACACACACACACACACACATGGAAAGAACACGCAAACTCCACACAGAGGGGACCAGGGCTGAGATCTGAACGCAGGACATTCTTGCAAGGCAACAGTGCTAACCACTGAGCCCAACTACAATAACAATATTAATAAATAAGATCCTTGTACATGCAGAATTTCAAACGCAATGTATAATAAGCACCGGATAACCCAAACTACTAAATACAGATCAATATTTTTATAAAGAGAACATGAATGCAGCATAAAGTAAAAAAAAAAAGAAGAAAAGAACAAGCAAACGGACAAGCAAAGGCAAATGAAGCTAAAAAAAAAATCGGAATATCAAGCATGATTCAAAATATTGTAAATAATACTGCGTTTCCACTACTACAAGCCGTTCTTTGAGTTTTCTGCAGAAATATGCCTATGCAGGGTGTAGGGTATAAGGGTGATATCTACTGACTGGCCTATGTATCTTAATCCCACACACAAATTTTACTAAGTGTGAAATCCCTTCTGAAGTCCCTAGTTGCTGAAGTTCACCAAGCAGTTTACCGCTCTCATTCCTGTATGCAATATCCATATGACAGCATGAACAGCATTATAATAATCCTCAGCTGAATCCTCCCAAGTAGAGACAGATCTTCAAAACTGTATCTCAATAAAGGTAAATTTCACAGGGGGAACAATGTGGAAATCAGAGAGTAACAGTCTTCCGCAGCAGAATCAAAATGATGAGATGAAAATCAAACAGAAATTTAAAAAATTTAGGGGATAGGAAATGGAAATACAACCACGTGCAGATCTTGAGCTTGAATAACTGTCTAGAGATTGATGCTGTGTACATAGTACAGTATGCAGCCGAAACAAAGCGCTCCCATCCCTCAAGGAGGCAGCAATAGTGTCTAGAATAAACTTTGAGATTCAGAGGCCCAAAAGCCATCTCAGTTTGAGACTCTAAATAAATGCACTTTTCCTTGATAACACAAAGCTGGCTGTTTTTGTGGTCGAACAAAGTGAAGCAGCCGCAGAGTCAGAAGAGTGACAGCTAAGATAAAATGGGTTCTTTGGTGGCTGGAATAGAAAAGCACCGTAAACTCAGGCAGCCTGCCAGTGTTTCTTGATAGTAGCTGAGAAAATCCAAATGGTACTCACAGACTAGGTAGGCAAAAAGAAGCTTATCCATGACATAGAAGCCAGAGGATCATATCCGTTTGCTGCCTGGCTCAGTCACATTCTCCACTGTAGATCTGCTGTTGACACACTCCGGCTAGACTATGTCAAGGGCCAGACCTAAGCGCTTGGATCCATGTTTTGCCGTTCGGTTAGTCTATCTGGACAGAGTCTGAATCTAGGTTTATGAGAAAGTATGTGCCATTATATGATTCAGCATCCCACAGGCACTGAGCAAATGACACTCAAAATTGACGCCTTTATGAAAATGAGGGTTTATTCAAATGACTTCTCTAGATGAACTCTCACAATGCAAGTCAGTGAAAGGAAGGTGGGCGTCAAAGAGTTCTTCCCAAACTCCTATTTTGTGATAAACTCATAAATAACCTCTCTATCCCTTTCTTTCTCTTTCTCTTTCTCTCTCTCTCTCTCAATCTCCCTCTGTCTCACAGCCACAAACACCCTCTCTCTCTCTCATACACACATAAACTAACATACACAAACTCCTCCATGCAGCCTCTCTCACCAGTGCAGTGTTGTCAGCAAAGTCCCCTGACAGTCTATCAGGGCTGCAGAAACAGCTCAAGTGTTATGTATGAGAAAAACGCTAGCAGAAACAAGCATGAGAATCTGGATGGCGAATATAGAGAACATCACGACACAACACCATCCCGGATTCATCCTTTTATCCAAGCGCTGCTCCCATTGTCAACCACTCGCTGTGGCCAAGCCTATCAACAAAATGCTTGGCAGTGCAATCATGAATGCCTTTACTGCATCGCTAAATGGTGAGGAACAACAATTAAATGCCAGACAATTATCCTGGCCTTCATTTTGCAAAGCATGAAGAAAGGATTCCCATTTGTCTACTTTTAGGATCTGTGATATAAAATATTAAACAGCTGTGCTGAACCAGATCACTAGCACTGAGCAGAAAGCTGAGGAAGACGAGAAAAAAAAAAAAAAACATGTTGGGCAATGTGCCCCAGCTTACTGAAGGGAAGACACTTTAATTTACGGGACTGAATAATAGTTACGACTTAGTTTGGCTTCTTCACAACTCACTGGTCACCGTTTTCAATGAAATGTTTGAAAGGAACGGACAAATTGTGTCTATGCAAGGATGAAAAAACCAACAACAACATTTTGATACAGATATTTCTATTGTGGCCACGAGTCCTCTCTGGTAATCTGTTTCTATGGTGACCACCATCAAGTGGTAAAGTGTAGAAAAATCCAGAAGCTTTCGGTGACCTGTTTTTCCCTGTTTGACTTTTCAAAGATAGAAATAAGTCCCCCCCTGTCAAATACTGTTTTAGTATGCAATCCATTTGCAGAGGTGGCGTCCAGTTGCTTGCAGCTCCGAGGTTTATTCCACCCATACAACGCGGGGTGAGCGATGAGTGCAAGGAAAACAGAGAGGAGGAGATTCGCTGAAGGAAAAGGCTGGGGAAGTGTACTGCTATGGGGGAGGGGCGCTAGGAGAGCCAGGATGCTGAGGCAATTGCTTGAGTGTGGAGGTAGTTGGGAAGGGAAGGAAGGAAAGGGAATAGGAGAAGCTCTGGCAAGCCTCTCATCACAAGGTGGGGCGTCAGGCAGGCCAGAGGAACATATGGTTGTGTGACATTAACAAAGCTAGGAAAGCACATACGACACCGAGGAAAGACAGCACTGAATACTGCTGTAAAAAGAACCAGTTTAGTAAAACCACAATCGATGGATTGCCTTTAGGCCAAACAGCCACTGCTGGCCATGAGAAAAATAATGCTGGCGTTGTGTTTTAACCAACTGGAGCAATGCATGACTTTATCTCTGCACAGTTACTGAGTGCAGAAATTATTAGAAATCCCTTCTCTTTCCATGAAAAAACTAACTGGGGGCTCCAGGTGAGATCCATCATCTTATATTGATTTTGCCTGTTAAATGTTGTTTTAGTTTGGGCTGGTCAATATGGGCAATATTTTTGACTGAATACCTCATTATAAATACTGTGACATTTACACAAAATAAGTTTTTGATAAACAATTGTTAGTAATGGAAATGATGACTAAGCTGGTAGAGGCACATAGTAAAACAGGTACAACAATCTAGTGAGTTCAGAAAATTGTATCCCTTTACTGAAATGCAGCCTTTAAAAGCAGGGAAAGACCACACTCCTGCTATATCACAATATTACAACATCCAAAATCCCAGACAATGTCTAGTCTTGCATCATAACATTGATACAGCTAGCCTGAGTTCTACCTCTACATGAGAAGGAATAGACAACAGAGCAAATTTTAACCCTTGAGACAACGGAGAATTGAATCGTACTAAAGAAGGTGTACCTCCTTATTGAAAAGGCCTACCTATTATTTTGCAAGTTTACCACTTTAGCTGGAGCTAAAGTCCAATAATCTCAAGCATGTCTGAGTGACAGGAACAGAATTGGATATCTCAGAGGAGGGTCTTACGAGAAGACTATCCCTAAGAACAAAATGTTCATGTGGCTGTGTGTTTAGGCCACAGATCGATTCACCTGCACTTCAGGGACAGTCAAGGCGCAACCGATCAATACCACCAATGACCAAAACACTGCAAGGCGGATCACAACCTTTCTCACGAGGATAACTTCTCAGACGAGTGGAGCCACTATATTCTGTCAATTATGAGCATGTTCCACATCGTACTGAGTGTGACCCTCCTCCATTATGACAGGGGTTAATGTTGAGGCCTGCAGCCTGTGGGGGTTATTACCAAAAAAAAAGGTGCTCTTCTCAAACCTATGGCATGCGGCTCCTACGAGACACGGACAATTATTTCTTGTCAATTATTTCTAGATCTTTATAGCATGACGATAAGGCCGAGGCATCCTTGTTTAATGCGTTTCTGTCGCTTTCGTCCCAAAAAAAACGGTTCATCCTAGGTCTACCACCACACCTCCTCTACCAATGATTTATTACCATCCAACAGAGACTTGACAAATCCCTACAGACACAATTACCTTGTTTCCCCTGGGGAAGCCAGCACAGTTCATCTAAAAGGGGATAATGAATCCTCGATGTCATAGCCGGTAAGTGCCGATGCCCATTAGTTAGACCCCCTCGAAATTATTATATATACAGTAGTCATGGGAGGTAAAGCATGCTAATGTGCGCCAGGAATAGTGTTGTTTTTCCTTTTCAATCTGAAATTAGTAACACTAATTCAGTCATTTGCCTAGTCCAGGTGAAATGTGAGGCAAGGCAACGGTCTTGGTCAGAAGCATAAGCCCGAGCAGATATTTACATACAAGATTTTTTTTTTTTTTTTTAATCAAAAATCAGTAGTGATGGGGACATGGTGAAGCAGGGGAAAGTAAACAAAACTTGAGAACAGTCTGACAAACTCAGAAAATTGCATCTTTTTACTGTAGTGTAGCCTTTAAAACCAGGAAAATTCAACACTACACTATCCAAAATCCCAGACAATGTAGTCTCATATAAGGGTATTAAATGTAATATCAATATATCACCACCAAGCCCCTGAATTTCTTATTTCAAAACTATATATTGCTTACATTCTACAGTAAATAATCAGTTTGCCAAGTGTAGAATATTTAGGATTTTGATGTATATAATAATACAGTGATCATATTTTAACACAATTGTGCCCCATTTTGTGTTTCCAAACCAACAGATGTTGTTTTAATAATGGTTACCGGGACAGATCATAATATCTCATTGGATTCTGATCCAGCATTTATGTAACGACACTACAGACATAATCCACAGCATGTTTGGGATAATAAAATATTCAAGGGGGGAAGCTGAAAAAAAAATGCCGTTGTTGAAGTCAAACAAAGTAAATGAATGAAAGTCACATTAGAAAGAGAGCTATGTGGTATTAAACATGTGTGTCACTGGAGAGCTGAAGCCGGACTGGACTGGCCCGGCCCGGCGCACAGGGCCGCTGGTCCCCCTGCTCTGACCCTTGGCACTTTAGGATTAATTGGAGACTCCCGCTCTCACCTGATCTGCAGCCTCACTTTCCCACTGAACTCACATTAACCCTTTGAACCACTGAGCTATGGCAGAGAGCGAGGCACAGGGAGGAGAGGACACACTCTGAGTCCAGTCATTCAGAATGAATTATGGTCACTTTCTCCAGAGGCCTCTCTCGACTTTCACACTTGGCTCATATCTGGGGTTCACATGTGCCAGTGTTTACCTAAGTTCTGCAGCTCCTGACTTCACGCGACCCCCCCAGTCCTCCAGGGCTACGGCCTCTTACTCATATGGCTGAGACTATTAAACCTCCGGTGCAAAGGAAAGCTCTCGATTTCCAATTCAATTACTGCTGTTAATGATAAAACACAGATCAGGCCATGACATTGGCTGCTCTGCTAATGTGTGGCAATAGATGTTTCCAATTAATTATGCTGGCTGGCATTACTATTAGACAAAGTCTCCATCAACGCAATTATTACTCTCAATTTCACATTCTAAGTGTAGTCTGTTGTGTGTATTTGTTGCGTAAACCTAACCACAATAACTTATTAACAATGATAATTGAAGTGTAATGACACAAAATGATATCTCAATGCTTTCTCCATGCTACGCTACATATTTTTTCTTGTCTCCCCAGCCTGGGTGACAAGGTGCTTTTTGATGCCTCGTATTAAACGTAGAGGAACCAAATATTTGCACAAGGTCCAATCATATTGCCAGCTGTCTTTTCCCAAAACCAAAAGTCCCTGAAGAACACAATACATGTCCTTGCTTTAAAAGCTGCAGTTGTACCATCCGGGATTGTGCATAGGGGGTGGTTCGTTATTCAAAGCTGTTCTCTCCAATAGTGGCAGACTGCATTTATGCACACATAAACACATGAATAAACATCACCGATAGATCCAGCCTATATGCAACCATCTCCTACCTCCCACACTCATTTTAAAACAAGCAGATCGCTGAAACTCAGTAACAAGGATATGCTATTTTTTCTTCTATAGCAGTGAATCACAAAGCAGCCTTGTGGCGGTAAAAAGAGGGGGCTGCCTAAAACCTTTGAAAACGATCAAAATCAATGCACAAGTTTACGGAAGAAAAGAGCATTTCTGATCTTTCTGACACAGATGGTTTCATAAACAATCAAATATAATCAAATTAAGAGATCAAATGGAATTAATTTGAGCATTTTATCAATGGACAACAACATGCAGTAATTAGAATATACCTGTAATTCATCAAACGGTCAGTAGGGAGTGCCATACAATTTTTGGTGTCGTCGTAACTATGGAATAAAAGCTAACTGAAGCCAAACTAATTTAGGAGCAGAGAAATCCAGATCCTAAGGAAGATGAGTTCACTATCAGTTCTGCTTTTCATGGAATTGGTCTACATGATGCCAAACAAATTTTTATATTTTCTGCCTGAAGACATTTGTTAATGGCTTTGCAGCATCATGTGAATTTCACGGCATGTTCCTAAAAGCACATTGATCACACTGCATGCATTTGCATGAAAGTCACATCACTGTAAACAGAAAAAGTTTATGCTGATGACACAGTTTATGCGCATGGATCATTGCTTTTCATAGCTGACATAATGAGTGAACTAAAGAAAATACTTTTGCAGATCATACAGCGTGTTTTGCCACTGCAACAGACCTCCATCACCATAACATTCAGGGATAAACTATTTTAATGACAAAGTGCCTTCCTTTCTCTATCATGCCTCCAAAACTTGTTCCCCATGAAATAACAGCCTTAGCTTGTTTATCTCTTCGCCGAGCATCAATCCTGCGCTTGTTTATCTTTGCACTGAGCACATTTTTCCCCCCTCTGATCTCAAAGGTAATTAAGCATGGTCTTAAAGTACAAAACTGCATGTTAGATCTACAGGATACAAATGGTGCACTATTCAGAGAGAAGACTTCTGGTATAATTGCATTCGCTGCAAATTCAACACTGCAAATCATGAAATGAATTCAATTGTAGTACAGTGATTGGTTTCACGGTTGGAGGCACCTAAATGGCTGTTACTGTCTGCTACGGTATATTCTGCCTCTCCCGAACTGCCACTGAATAAATCGCTTATGGCTTAGCACTTCCACTTTTGTAGTTTTAAACAGCATTATTGGTGCCATTAGGATACTGCTTTTAACTCCTGATGTATTGTAAGACTGTGTGTAGCAGATCTGAACCTGATGATTCAACACCAGGTCATCCTAGTCCCAGTAGTGGTACAGTGAAAATGAGAATGCAGTTCTATAAATAATACTATTAATAGGATATTGCCTGAGCATATCATTATGTGATTGATGCAGCTTTTGATTCTGAATTCCTTTCAACAACATGTGTTATCGGCTCAATGTGTACTGATAAATCTGCAGCATAAAACTTAACATGAACAATGACACTACAATCACTCAGCTTGCTTGACTGGAATATGTAATACTGCTCTTGTTTTGTTGTATTAATTGTTATTGTGATCAGACATTTTCCATTTTAGTTCTGGTGCCCGACCCCAACCCTGCTGCTGCGGGTTCTCCATTGATATTGTGGTTCTGGTTTATACTTTTAAATGATCATTTTAGTCTGTGTGTGCTTTATTGTGATGAATGATATGTAGTTCTACGAAGGAAGTACACCATGTGCTTCAAAGCAAGGAATCAGAAACAATGTCCTACTGCATATTTCCTGCAATGTGCCAAGCCATGCATCCCCCCCCACATTATTTCACCTCAGCACCCCGACTGAAAACATCTTCTTGCAGCTGTGTTAGAAAGCCATCTTGATACCACACGGCCACAAACAGCATAAAAAAAAATACAAATAAAAAATCTGCTGCCATAAGACATATCTCAGTGAGAACGTGCATCATGCTGTCACGGCGATCAGAAGATCTTGAGCTCCTATTCGAAGAGGGATGGCTCATACAAATAGTGCACTTATGTCAGAGGTTACAGCAAAACGGAGCGCTGCTTGGGTTTTAGTACGCCTGTTCAGTAAGATTTTTGTGCATAAAGAGCTTAAGTTACAAACATCTGTGTCATCCAACAAGGCTTCGACATCAAAAATCGTACGTCGAGTCTATCGGCTGTGTTCTACAGACAAAGACAAAAGAACCTATGAGGGTGTACTTTTCATCTGCAGTGGAGAGCATTTTAACTTGTGTTCTAGACAGTGATTTTTCAACACACAAAGAAAAAAAAATAGATCTGGGGAGTTGGGCAGCTTCTTCACTAGTAAACACCAAGCCTCATAAATATTTCATCTTATTCTGTCTCTGCTGTATCACCTGTTCTGGCAAGCAGCGCGCTTCATGGTACAGTAGCTCCCCAGTGTCCTCCTCATCGTATTGCACAAGAGATCCTTCTTAATACCAGCTGATGTTGTCAATAAACCAATTTTGTTTAATGTTCACCACCCAGTGTTTGCCGGTGTATTACTGAAATTGTATTACCATTCCTATACCATAGGAATAAAAATCTAAGTTTAGGTGCAGTGCTGCAATCCTGAATACTCAAGGAGAGGTTGCCATGGAAACAGAGTTACATTGGCCAGAAATGAAAGCGTCTGAGGATTTAGACTTTCACTGTACATCAATTTTTAACCATAGATTGTTTTTACATCAGCCTTTCCACCAACTTCACAAAACCACAAGTGCTCCTCCATGCAAAAATATCCACCAAGCAAAAACGTAAGCAAAACA
>OMLB01018869.1:0-17365 GCA_900302555.1 Myripristis jacobus | reverse complement strand
TCGACAGGTTTTTTTTTTTTTAATAGCAAGTGGTCGGTGAAATTACGGCGTTCACTGCGATAATGTAATGATTGCTTGAAACAAATCAATCACATTGAATGCAACATTCAATCTATTAGGCTGTGAAAGGATAATTAATTGTCTGGGTGTTTCTCAGGTTATCATATACATAGTCCTCTTCTTCCTCTTCTTCCTCTGATGATGATAATAATAATAATAATAATAATAATAATAATAATAATAATTAGTAGTAGTAGTAGTAGTAGTAGTAGTAATGTAGTAGTAGTAGTAGTTGTACTGAGTATTGGGGAGTATTGTACTTTCAGTTTATGATCCCAATAAAAGTAGCGTTAATTAGACAGCAGGCTACAGGTTAACTCCGCAGCATAAAAAACATAATGATAACAGTAAATTCCAGTGCCATCTTTATTGCAAATACACTTCCATGACTATAATGAGCATGATTAGCCTCGTCGTCATGGTAAATATATTTTCTGTGCTTGAGTCAGCATTGTAACACGTCTATTAGGACCTTATTATAATTTTTGGGGGGAGCTTTTATGAAGAAGCAGCGTGTCTCCAGTACAAGATGGAGAAGACAGTTATGAATGCACCTTATTTAGTGGCTGTTCCTCTGGGTCACCTCTGCTAACAGGGACTGATAACCTCCTCTAATCCCATGGGCGTATGCACCTGCTTTATTCCCTGAATGCTTTTCCTCCTCTCAACACAGGGTCGATGGATGGGTTTTTCATCTGAACAGAGTAACAGGTTTATGCAGGAAAGCTGTTGACACTCCCTGCAAGCTGTGTTAGATCTTAGGGGGGGGACAAAGACTTCTTATGGAGCTGCAACCAGCGTGCACTACACACGATTCACTCATCATATTACCAAGCGCATGGCCACCAAGGAATACACCCACACCATAGTTACCCAGGCTTACACGCTGTCTCTCTGTCTCCCTCACACAAAAGGCTGTATGAACAAATTCCCTGCCACCACTTCTCTCTCTCTCTCTCTCTCTCTCTCTCCCCTGCTAAATATTGTGATGTTGTGTTCCTCTAAATCAGTATGTGCTGGCAATATTGTACTATGTTAATAAGCCATCATCACTTAATTAGCAAATTAGTCTTTAATGATTAGGTCAATTTTCCCTTGCAAATTCCCATGCTCGCCAGTTTTAGATGGAGAAAGACCTGTAATGAATCAGTGCCAGGATCAATTCACTTTCCCTTCAGGAAATTCACAATCTAAAGGGAAACTGTAATTTAAATCAGTGCACACTGGGCATTCATTCTTTGTGGAGTTGACAGTTTAAAGATATCTGTATGTGCAAAGTTTTCAAATGTGTGAATTAAAAAAAATCCATCTCCAGCAAGAATTGAATCTGCTGACAAATTGCCAGCTCTGTGATTAACCCGCCTCACCTCTGAATGAGGCATGACAGCCACCCACAAGGTAATGTAACATATCATGAGTTGATATGTCAGTGGGAAACATGCTGCTTTATCACCCTCATGCCCTCATGTCATGCAGCATGGCCTGAACTTCCTGTAAATTTCTCACTCAGTGATTTTTTGAAGGTTTTTAGTTTTATTGTCTGGGCTCCCAGGGATCAGCAGGCCTACCAGTCTCATTATAGCTCACTGCCCTGGTCTACTACATGAAATTTCATATTCAGTCTGAGCCGAGCATTCCCTACTGTACAAATGGACACCTTCTAAAAACAGTGCTGAGGCCATTGGCCAACATAACCGTTTCCAAGTGAGTGATTGCATAACGGCACAGCTCTGCGCTGGAGCTTGTGTCAGTGCAATGTTAATGTGCTTCCAATTGCTGTCTGTGAAGCTCTATAATTCAATCCTCTTGAGGCGGATAGGAAAAGATTTCCTCATCAGTCACAAGGCCTTCATCATAGCCAGGTGAACACCAGCTACGATTCTGCAAGACCGGACTCTGTGCTTTTATAATGAGTGCAGGGGGACACGGGTCATCCACAATGTATTCTGGCCCTCATTAGGAGGAAAAGGCTACTCACATATTTGCAGAGCAAAAACAACGCTATTAGTTTGAACTGGCCAACAGCCAGCCTGCACCGTGAGCTAGAAATTTTTAATTGCCATATTCTCAGATACACACGTTGAAGCATAAGTTTTTCGCAAGTCTTGTCAAAGTGTCAGTACTGCATGTACTTTTGGAAAAAGCAATTAAAGGACTCCAAAATGCAGTGTACGTTGTGATCACATCGACCATCTCCTTCCATGTGTTCCTGGGACTGCCTATACTGTATACTGTAGGTAAGAGACATGGTAATAGCAATGGATTATTGGCATTTACCAGAGAAATATTTTTGCAGTCTTAGCTGTTCTTGAGTGTTTCAAATTCATGAGCTCTAATTTCCACGTAGATTCATTTCAGCAGGATCAGTCAGTGCAGGCAATTATATAGTCAGCAATAGCATGTGGTGGAAATAGAGCTATTTATGGCATGCCCCTGGCAAGATCAGCGATAAGGGACTTTATGGAAGCCCATATTTGAACTATCATTCCAATATTGTCAAGCAATCACAATGCTACACATTTAGCTGTTCAATTTTACCAATCATATTGGCTTTGTCACTCAAACCTAAAAACAAGCAAGAGGTTAAGGGTTGAGCTCATTCTTCTCATACAGCGAGAGGCAGCTGATGTGGAACATTGTGCACTAAATTGGAAAATATGCAGATTAGTTCTTGTCTTGACATTGCTCCGAGAATGTGTAGCCCTAGAAAGGCACAAATTTTGCTCCCGTGACATAAAACGACACTTCACCACCACCGCCACCAGAAAATGATAGAAACATGGTGTTTTTATTGGATGTTGAGTGGCTGCTCTTTTTCCACTAGAACACCATCTCCCATCCCCATCATTGACTAGTTGTGAGTATGGGCATGTAGTAGACGCCTCCTGCAACAGCCAATGTAAAATTCCCATTAGACAACGATGAGAAACACTTTGATGTTCTTGTGTAACCCATTTCATAAAAATAGCCTTGGCAAAACCTGATGGGGAGAATGGGATTGATTTATTAATCTAATCAGACCAATGTAAGAGAGGAGATGCATTTGTCCTGATCTCTGTATCGGCTTGGATGGCACTTGAGGTCACTCTCCGGGAAGATCAGCCAATCACTTCAGCCGATCTTCTCTAATTTTCCATCTTCCTCTGTAATCTCTACAATCAGGCATACGGCAGGTACACCGCCTCTGCTTTGATGTTAGGTCTGATGGATTTGTTCTTCCGTTTGCCCCCACAAATTCACTACTTCCTCATTCAAAATTCTCTGTAATCTTGTTTTGCTGGCACATTATTGATTTTTGAATTCTAAACCAACAATCCTCTGCTCATGAAAGACATGATTTTCTCCTGGCAAAGATGAGGTTTTAACATGATCTGGAGCATGCTCACTGGATACTGGAGCACTAACAGGCCTAGCTCCATGCTTGACATGTAATGTGAAACCATTTGGTGGATGGACAGAACGGCCTCACTGAACCAGTGCTTCCAAGTGGGTCAAAAGATGGAGTATCCGAGGGACATATGAAACTGTCAGCATCTTGTGGTAATGAAAGGACATTACATCTGTTCATGAGCTGTGGAGTGACAGCAGCATCTCATTGGAACGGAAACTCTGGGTTCAGGCAAAAGATTGTCTGATAATGAGAACAATATCTCCAGCACCAACAGTTTCCCCTGTATTATATCAATAGTACTGTATAGATACAATATAAATAAAATGCAGCACAATTTCTGCTATACTGTGTAGGTTTTCACTTCGCTAACTGAGGCGAGACCTTATTAGTTGTTGCCGAGGTCAAAAATAGCATCTGAACAGGAGTCTTTTCTGGAACAGTGCCTAGTGATTGATGATTGATTACTACACAATTACTGTTGAAAGCAGCAGGGCTCCTCCTCCTAATCACTGCTTTCGTCGCTAAAAGGGGATTATCACATAGGAGAAGCTTGTTAGAGCCACTTCCTCCCTGCAAATCAATAAAAAATTACTCAAGAGATTGCAAACATGCATCAGAGACGTTTCAGTTGAATCCTGGCTCTGCACATTTAAAGACATGTATTGGACGGCACTGTCTGTGAGTGTGCGTTTGTGTTTTCTGTGTGTGTGTGTGAGTGTGTGTGTGTGCGCACACTGCTGTGCCTCCTGTGGCAGAGGATCTGACCCCCACTGAGACTCCTAGCCTCAAACCGTGTCTAATTAAAGCTGCTTTTCAATGCAGGCGCTTTGGAACCTCAGGTCCCCTCAACAATTAAGGGCAAGATTTCTCCTCTGGTCTTGAGTAAGAAGAAAGGGCCCATCCAGAGAGTTGATTATCCCCTCTCTCCTCCACTCTCCCTTCGCCCATTATTGGATTCACTATAGATGGACTGCCATATATTGAACAGGGAGAGACAGGCAGACCTGCACACAATCAAGGACACCAGAGAAACAGTATGGAGAAACAGGGCAAACAAAAGATGTGCTGCATCGTATTTGAAATCACAACAGAGGAGCATTAAAAGCCACTAGGCATGACGACCTAATGCTCAGAGACAGGTTGGGGAGGCAATCCCATAATCAAAAGGTTAGAAGTTGAGACTGTGCCTCTGTGTCCTTTGAAAGTGTCCTTGGGCCATCCTCTGATATCCTACTTACTCACTGTAAGTTGCATTAGATAAGAGCATCAGCTAAATGCCTGAAACATAAGCTACTGTTGTTTTAGTCATGCAGCAGCAGCAGGGTGATAACCATAGGAGCTATAAGTGTTTATACGTTGCCTTGGTTAAAAGTGGGACTGAACAATACGGTTAAAAATCTATCAAATTCATGATTCATTTTTGCTGCAGTCTGCACCAAGCATACACTTTCTTACATCTGGAGAATACAGTTTGTAGGCCCGGGCATCCCTGTAGCACCACAATACATCATTCATAATGATGTTTTCTCATACATTTTACCTTTATCAAAAAACTGTAGTTCCTATGATATGGATATTGCACTTGGCCACGTTACGATATTCGATAATATTTTGACAATATAATATTTGATGAATTGTTCAGCCCCGATTAAAAGCATAGCTGTGTTTTATCGTTGTAGAGGCTGATTTACCCAGAGTGAGTCCACACTCCATGGAGCTGAAAGAGTTAACGGGCTGGCAGTCTCCATGGTGAGAAGCTCTGATCACGTTCTACCTCTGAGAGCCACAGTAAGCCATGTCAGATAAGGCTTCCATTAGGGCTATTATTTTAAACCATCTCACCCCCCTAATGGACTCCCCAGGCCCGGTCACTGCCTGGCTATCTTATCCCCATGGGCCCATTCTGCCGCCCTGGTTCGGCTCTCTACAGGTGTGAGACCGGCTGATTGCCTCAGTCCTACAGGGGACCTGCTGAGATGCTGCTGAAGTGCTGATGTGTCGTGCAGCTGATGTCAGCGCCATGAGAGGCCATTAATAACTCTGGAGTGGTTACCTTGGAGAGATATACAAATATTTATTAAAAGGCCACCCATCCCTCCCAAGTGAGAGAAATGAAAAAAGTGCTGCACAGGTGGGGAGAGTTAGGCTGCCCAACATTTTCCATCAGTGCCTCCTGTGCAATAAAAGCAGATATTTTTAAACATCTATTTTTACGTACTGTAAAAATGTAGGTCTTCAACACACCAGCTAGGGTTAAATTGATTCATCAATTTACTGATATATTTGGCAGATATCTGACCTATCAGCTTTCAGCATGTCCATGTCCTCCCTCCAGTATGAAAGCAGATAATCTCTAGCTTTTTCTTGTGGTTGACAGGATTTATTTTGCATTTTCAATATTCTTTGTTTTTGTTTTTTTTATATTTTATTGAGAGAGATTAACTCTAATAATAGTTTTCTTAATTATATTTTTACACAGTGATTTCAAAATTCGAAGACACTGGATTTTGGCTACCCGCATCTTAAGTTTAAAAAAACAAAACAAAAACAGAATCAGTGTCAGTCTTACAAAACCCATATTACTTTGCCCAGAGCAGTTAACATGACAAAGCTAAATATTTTTTTCAGTAATAATTGTCTTGTCCAGTGTCATTTGGACATTTGCCAACTTTTATTCCCTCTGTCTTGTCTTTCTGTCCCTGCCCGGTAGATATAACTTTGCCTCTTAAACCCTGAAAAGGCCAAAGTCTTGTCAGTAAGAACAAGCCTTTTTTCCTAAATAATGAGCCTTTTCAAAGGTGCTGCTCAGTAGGTGATGATGGCAGCGGCTTTTATATGTACAGAACCGAGGGGGAGAGTCGCATCCATTACAATGCATTTGTTTAGGCATTCGGCTGTATGTTTTATCCTTCAGTGGCCACTACAGAGCAGATGTTGCACATAAAAGCCAACACACTCTCCTCCAACCGAGAGAAAGCTGATAATGAGATACACGGGTGTCTTAAAAGCTTCAAGAGCACGGTTTAATAAACAATTGATTTATTGATGTTTCATCAGCTGGTTGAAACTGAAATGAATACCAAGGATAGGTTCAGTCAAAGTTTTATTTTTCACCCCTTTTTTCTCTCTTTTTTTTGTACAAAAAAGGCAAAAGGTACAAACAGGTAACGCCACTTTACGACCAGAACATTGAAACACAAACTACATTCCTATTGTAGTACCATGCACTTTAAGATAATGAGAAACAATAAATATGTGTACACAATATGAAAGAGTTGATTGAATTTCAGTCTGAATGCCGAGCAGACAGTTGCCAAGGATTCAGTATTCAAGCAGCATCGATAGTATTTCACCATTAGTTGCTCCCTCATGTACAATTGCCTCAGGTCCTTTAGGTAGTCTGACAATTGGTTTCATGGGATAGATGATGACTTCCCAGATACACTGCAATTTGAAAAACCAAGGTAAGCACTGGATTTTATTACCATATTTCTAAATAAAACATTGCAATACCTCATGATATTTTAGACCATTCAATGTCCTTTTTTTTTTTTAAAGGAGTGTTCAAGTTTTAAAGCAGCTTAGAAAAATAACTGGTTCTGTATGTAAAACAACAATGATGATAGAAACATGTCAACAGTATTATGTACAGTGATATTTGCTATCTGATCCAGGTCATCAATGTAGCGAAAAGTGCCTGTCACAGTTTTGGGGGGCTGACTGAATACTGAGATATTGAATACTGACTTTCTGACAAATGATAATGTATAACTGAATGTTTGGTCAAGCATAAATATGTTGATGACATACAGTATTCATGACATATGACATTTACTGGATACTGATATACTGTACTGTACCATTACCCTGAAGTGAAAACAGACTTGACATTCTCATTTTTAACAACAAAATAATTCAGTCGTCTAAAAACGGACAAATACCAATCAACATTCTAAAGGCACACGCAACCATACAGCTCCAAGACATCGTTTTTGCTCAAAATATCAATGTCTCAATAGAAAGAATTGGAAATCATGTACAACCTGATCGACATGATGACAGTTTTAAATAATTAGGCCCTCAGTATTGATCGTAGCACATGGAACAAAAAGCGCCACAGTGCAGTAGAAATATTTCAGAAGAATGCGTGTCCGCGTAGGGCAACCTATTACATTCATTCAAAATGAATCCTATCTGAACTTATCAGAGTGCTACGTCGTTGTTTTTTTTATTCTCAGTCACGTCTTTCAACTCCTTAACCAACCTGCGATAAACTTAACTTTAAGGCATACAAGCTATCGATTCGAGGAGCAGGTCCAGAGAACTGCAGCTTCGCATTTCCAACGCTGTTTATAACTCCTCTGTAACAATGGAACATGATGTGATTGCTCATGTTGTTATTTTTAAAAGAGGGAGGATGTTGTAGCTGCACTGCTCTTCCTGCGTTCGTTTTCTATGGACGACGGTGCTGTAGTTTGGGATCTTCAGCTTTAGTTTTCTTTTCTTTTCTCTCTCCCTCTCTCTCTCCCTCCAAATGTCCTTATGAATTGTCAATAAACAAATTCACTTTCCCATTAGTCCACTGTAACTGAGACATGGATATGGAAAGAAGGTGTGCAGCACAGTGTCATGAAAAAAAGAATCACCTCCCTTGAGGATTGTACCTAGATACTGACATACTGTATGTACACAGCAGAAGGCAGGTTATTGACAGTGCAGACCTATGGAGAGATGTACAGTGTAATACTCTGTGGTATAAATGCTATTCTGTTTTTTAAGTCCTGGAGTGAAGCAGCAGTCTGAGCAGCACAGCAGATGCCTGGCTAGCAGCTGGCTTACACAGTGCTTTGATATCAGCGTTCTCCACACACACAGAACCCGGTTCTCGCAAATCATCCCCTCTGTCTGGACACAATGAGGAAGTCACCGAAGCCACGGCTTGTTATGTGGGCTGAATGGCAGGCGCAGCCTCCATCAAACCTGTGGTGAGCCGTAAGAGGAGACGTCCCCGGACCCTCCATAAAGCACCAGAGGCCACTGCTGCCTGGGTCCCTGTATGCGCTGGCCGGGCAATTACAGGAGGAGGCATGGGATGTGCGTGATAAGAGCCACCTGGTGAGGGTGTAGGGAGCCGGCACTGGTGGAGATGAGGACAGGGTGGCGGGAGAGTGGTGAGGCGAGGACTCAGACGTTCAGGGTCATGTTGCGGAGGAGCCACTGCTGCGAGCGGCTGCCCGTGCAGTCTCTCAGGGTGGGGACCATCTTGTCCTCCTCAGAGGGCATGTCCAAACACTGGTTGCTGTTCACGTGCAGCAGGGTCAGACGCTGCAGAGACAACAGGACAGCCACGGAGGCAGTTACACAGGGATAAACGGGCACATGTGACAGGAATACACATTTCCTCAAATATAGGTTAAAAGGAAAATTCCACCCTTTGATACTTTTACACTATCAAATATTTGTGATGCTGCATGTATTCAAGGAGTTATTTTTATCTGTGTTGTGAAGTGTTTGCTTTTTTTAGTTGCCCTCTCTTTCCTTTGACCTTCCTCATGTACTTCTACTTCAGTTATTCATTTCCCACATTTCCAAGAATGCCTTTTGACATCCCCTAGAGAACCTGCCTGAGCTTGTTGCATTCGGTACATGTATGTTACGAAGGCAATAGCAACAGAAACAGCAAGAGAGCAGGTTCCAGTCAAGAAAAATACACATTTTCCACTAAACAGTGTCAAAGTTCCTGGGTCTTATTCTTGGAAAGGGCTCAGGGGCTCTTGTGTGCTTGCCGTTCCGTCTCAGCAAATGTAATGCGAATACGAGGGAGGTGTCTAGCCATTCTGTATGCAACTGACAACATCAACACAGTAAACATGCACGACGTCGAAGCCATCGTGATGTTCATGATTATTTACCACTGTGCCGCTGAGGTGTTGCGTTTGGTTTTGGAGAAGAGGTGCTTGGGATTCAAAGAGCTGAAAAGAGGAAACTGCTTTTACATATTGTAACACAAATCAACTGTGACAAGGAATGCAGTTGCAAACGGGATGATTTTTTTCCCTCAATTACTAGCCAAATTATTGCTTGATGAAATTACGTTTTAATCAGATGTGTTGGCAGTTGCTTGCTCCTGTTGTTTAAAGATGTTAGGGATGATACTTTTGCAGTGACACCTTTTGCTAGTGTTGTACATTTAACCAGCTGGGCATGGTCAGGACTACAACGCCACCCGACTGCCCCCAAGAACTTGCACAGCACTATTTTGGTTGCAGGGACCACTTTGGGTCCAGAAACTCAACCCATGGGACAAAAAAGAGGGATGTACAGAACCAGTATGCATTCCCATACACAAACCTCGCATAGAGGGTAAAAGTGAGTTGCACGGCTTACTGAAAATGTAACATGCCCTGTGGCTGTGTTGCATCATGGACTATTTAGGCTACTGTCAGAGGAGACCTTGGTTGTCTCTGCCTCTTTTATGCAGGATTCATCACTGTATAACCCTCGAACACTGGTGCAAAATGTCTAAAAAGAAGTACTCTAGAAATAAGTCCTTGCTCTTTGATTCTGAGAGATTGACATCAAAACCTGTTATTTATAATTTAGACTGTTGAAACATTTTCAATGGGGAAAAAGAAAAATACACCCGCAAACAACAAAATGAACCCAGAAATTCAAAGTGCATTGTGTTTTAGGGTGGAGTTTCCCTTAATCGTCATTGTGATTAGTGCCTTTTTCTATTACAGTGCCACTACACTGTCAGTGATGAGATGCTGATTTTGTGGCCACAGTGACAATTCCTGGAATGATTTTAGAGGGATTAGTATATTTTATGCTCTACAACTCAACACACTGAAATAAAGCTCATTTGGATTGCACGGCTATCAGTTCACAATGAGTGGTCAATGAAAATCCACAATGAAGCAGTCCCAGGTTTTGTCTCTGGATGACATCTTCATTCATATCTGTTGTTGATGATGTTGCTGTTGATGTTCAAAAAGAAGAGCCAAATTGTCACTGATTATGGGAATAAATTAATTATTTTAGAGTGGATTTTAGTTTTAAATGATTCCTACCATTTAACGAGTTTACTCTGTAGCCTTGCAGTGTAAGCGGTACATGATGCATATGCAAAAGTGACTTCAAATCTGTCTCCTGACAATTTCCACATGCTAACTCCACATCCTAATCTTCTCTTTGCTCCTATAGCTCGATCACATGAACCGGAGAAGCCATGCGATAGTGTACCCCCTTTTAAAAGGTCTAGACTGAAAAAATGCAGCAGCGAGTTGCGCTGAAGCACCATGCGAAATCAATGGCTGACTGCCATCACAGCCAAAGCTCCACAGATAACACTCCCCACTAACGGCAGGAGGAGAGGGTCTCAGTGGCCTTGATTAACCATTTATGTCCACTTCCTCAGAGGTAACACAGTTCTGCAATTTTGTATCTGAGTGGCTTAAGTTGCTTTTCTGATCATTACGATAACATGTAGAGGAATGGAGCACGACTCAGAGTTACTGTCCACTCAAAGATGGAGCCTCTACTGGGAAAAAAACAACAACTCACAGACAAATTGGAACATGTATGTTCCATTGAAGTTGCCAATAAACAACCGTACAGTGTTGTAATATTGGTATGTGCAAAAGCGTCTGGAAGAAAACCTGGTGTAGTCTTGGAATTTAAAGGGATGGTAAACTAAAACGTGCAATTTTTGGATGAAATTATTGTTATCACTAGGTGTAGAAATCATGATGAAACTGTGAGAATCTTGTGTCCTTTCTCTACAGAGAGGAGCCTGCCAGTTCTCTTCTCCTGACGCAAACGCAGGGTTTTACTGGGGAGGAATAGAGCTGGCACGAAGGGCTCCAGAAGTAAATTTCCCACTGATAATTGCCATGGCGAATATGATAATTGGCCATAAAATATTAACTGTTCAAGATGCACTTACCATCAGCTACATGGTTGTTATTAGGCATCTGCCCCTCCAGAGGCCATTTAGTCTAAATTCAGCTTTGTTTTTAACAGATCAACTTTAATGCAGAGGTACTACATTACCCACAATTCTTTAAACAAGTTCTACCAATCAGAGAGCTGTTACCATGGTGCTAGAAACGGTGTTGAGTGTGTCTGACAAAACTAATACGTTTTTTTTGTTTGTCATGGCTAGTATGATTTCAACTCAGGTATTTTCTGTTTTTTAGGCATGAGGAGATGAGTATCAGTATTTTTTTCTGTCTAAAACTACAATGTGTACACAGTCTTATACCTAGCCTTTTTTTTTTTAAATATTTTTTCCTCAGAATCATTTAAAATAATGCCATGGTGATTTCATGAGTGAGGGAAATCCACTTTTATTATTATTTTTATTATAGCATGCACTTGCTCCAATGAGCTATAGCCTATTAACAGTAACTGTTGGCTGAGGATTACATCATATCATATCATAATATTTTGATATGACATGAATACTGTCTTTTCCTAGTTTTAAAGGCTGCATTACAGTATTACAGCAGAGAGATGCAATTTTCTGAACTTGTTAGACAATTCTAGCTGTTGCATTATTTGTCTCTGCCTGTTTCAGACCTCATATCCACATTACTAATGAGTGTTTATCAAACATGTCATTATGTAAATATTTCATGAATGACTACTAGTTATCTGTATAATATTGCCCCAAAAATATCATGATATTTGGTTTGTCCATATTGCCCAGACAAGCGACAATACTGTTGCTCTAGGGGACCGCCTTTTTTAAAATTGTATTTAGCATCCCATCAAAGTGTGTATCCATGTTAACACACCACAAAATGAAACATCTATTCTGTTTCTAAACTTTCCAACTTGATATTGATGGATTGTTGTCAATTTCTCAATTTCAAATTCTACAGCATACAGGACAGGAATTAAATTATACTAACCAAAGACTGCTGGAATATAATGATACGCATTTACCTACAACAGAAGCCAGAACCTGCAGGTAACATTGCAAAGCATGAAAGCATGTGTGTGGGCAGTATTTCCTATATTTCCTGAGGCTGGGTGGTAATCCTTCATTAAAATATGATTGTGCCTTGACTGTTGACAGAGGATATTCAAACTAATGAGCACACAGTGAGGCAGAGGCCATGTTTGAGCTTAAGCTTCACTCAAAGCTATAAAACACAAGGGCCTGATGTTCTGCCTGGATACAAAGAGCTGCGTGCGCGCGTGCGTGTGTGCTCGTACACACACACACACACACACACACACACACTCACACCTGTTTACCGAGGTGCACGTTGCAGACAGCCCTACAGGGCACATTTGTTCAAACAGAGCAACACCAAAGAGAGCAGGTGGCATATAGCCTTAAACACCTGCTGTAAAGGCTGAAAAAAAGAGAACAATAAGGCAGCCCTACAGTACAGACTTTTGACTGCTCTTGTTTTATTACACAAAACAATTCCTTTTTACAGCATTCCTCTGACAGAATCACAGAACCCTTGAGGGCCTCACACTTGTCTCTATGCATTTTTGGGATTAGGGTGAATCAAAACAATTTTCTCAACTAGAAGTTTAAAGGATAACCAGGTGGTTTTAAAGACCTACGAGTGGCACGCTCGAGCGCTACTGGCCATTATAGTAACCGAGACCACTGAGTTAGGCTATTTCTTAATGGCATATTCAAACTCAAACCTGGAGGTAGGTCTAATCTATAAATCATATGAACATGGCTGAGGCAGGGACGATACTATTTTTGCTTTCATTCAGATATCCCAGCCTACTCTAGTGGCAGAAATGGCAGAACACAAATATAACAGTGGGAGGAGGAAAAGCCTCTCCATATTTAATGAAAATATCAGAAATGTGGAGGCCTTGTCCTTTGCTCATAATTATTTCATGGCTCCTCTGGGGCAGTGAAAACTCCCATCTCAGCCTCCTAGCAAACCAACTAGCGTCGGAGGAGCAAGTGTGTGTGTGTGCACACAGCTGAGACCAGCTAATTAAATGAGGACGTTTCTAACCCGTCAGCCCTGGGTGGGGAACATTTATCCCCTTTGTCACCAGGCAGCACACCGGACTTGCTGACAGGCGCAGAGTTCCTGTTTAACGTGTGCTTGTGCCGACACTCAATGGGACTCTACCGGGCTGAGCTGGCGTGTGACAAATATGAAAACAGCAGACTCTCGCTGTCATGAAGCAGAGTCAGACAACAGTCTCATTTGCCCTAATGATCCCCTGCCCCGGCGTACGTGTCCTCCTCTCGTGCCTGGCTGTGCCACAAGGTCCAGAGAGGTGGGACAGCAAATCAGGCCATCTAACAGCAGGTCACTTCACCATCACAACTCTGACACAGACTAGCAGCCCCGGGAGCCGCTTACCCAATTTACTCTGGCTGGCCACAAAAACCGTGGCATGCTACAGTGAAACTGCTCTTTACCTTTTTGAGAGATACAGCGGCACGGACCCTAGAGAGCAGAGCTGGCAACGGAGAATGATAGACAGAAAGCTAGACTGGAGGAGGCAGATAAATAACAGCCACATAATGAAAAGAAACGCTGAGCCAAATAACATTCCTTAAAAAAAAACATGTACAGAGACAAGTAGCGATGTGAAGAGCATCGATAATTTAGATTCATTGGTTTTACAACAGGGACGTGGCATACAGTGTACACAGCTGCTTCAAGGCCATCGGAAAACGTTCAAATGCAGAACTCACTTCCCGAGAGGCGAGGGCCATGAAAGGTAGGTTCACAATAAAGGATCACTTCAAAAGAACTTGTAAACAATGGCGAGCCCATTTCAGTCTGGCCAGCGCATAAATAATCAGCTAAAAATAAACACCCTCCTCCATTTCAGGCATCGTTCACCGAGCAATGGCAGTCCACTGGACAGCCTGTGAATTTTCACATCAAAATAAAATATTTATGTTGGAAAATAAATGTCAAATGAGATCTAATTTAGCATGAAGGCTGGCTAAAGGTCTTTCAGATAGCAGCTTGTACACAGCACCATCTTCAATGACATCTGTCATTGCTTTATGTGGCTGTATCCCTGTCTTTATGCATTCCCTCTGAAAGGTCACCGGTAATAGCTACTAAATACCTTCTAAAAGTATTTGCATGCACATTCTGACTAATATGCGAAAGTTCAACATCATAACAACAAGATCTGCATGTATTTGTCCACTGAGATAAAACAGGAAAATAAAAAATGGAGTTAAAACTGAAGCAACAATCAGCTACAAAATTACCATCTACAGCGTCAACCAGGAAAACTAATCTAAGTCTAGTAATCTACTTATGCCGATGACAAGCTACGCCACTACAGCAAAACTGGGCCTCAGACTACAGCCTTGTTGTACTGACCTGCTCCATCCCAGTCCCTACACCCCCAGCCCAGAGTGAGGCCTAGAGAAAATAATCAGTGGGACTGAAATAGAGGCGTTTAAAGACCTCCAGGCGCGAGTAGTTGCGGAGCATCCAGGTCTGCATAGGACTGTCGTTACAATACTCCACGGTGGGGCCGTAGGTACCATCCTCCAGACGGCTGATGGTCAGACATGACTGGGTGATGATGTGGAGGAAGGTGTGCTTCTGCAGGCAGGTCAGGGATGAAATGGAGAGATGGCAGTGAAGGTGAGACGCTCCGATGTGTGACAGGGCATGAATAAAACGTAATTCTGATACTAATGATTATTCTTGATTTCATCCATCTTTGCTTCAAAGAAACTGCTATCCAGTTTAGCAAGTGGTGACAAATTTTTAATTGGAGTATTGTGCTAATATGGCACTGAGGTGGTTGTTCGATCCAAACTATCCAAAAGTATTAAATGTAATTGGGTGTGGACTGAAATACTTTACACACTAATATGTTACTGAGTAAATTAACCTTGGCAATTTTGTTGTGTCACGATGAAATATTACAGACAGTAAGATTTTTGATCGAATCAAGAAATGAGAGTTATTTTTTGGCAGCTGGTGTTGGCTAAGACAACTTGACAATTATCTATTAATTGGACGACTACTATGGCTGAGTATTGGCAAGAACCTGGTGATGCAATACATATCACGATACAGACGTTACTATTCAATATATTGCAATATATTGCAATACCATAAGCAAGGCAGAATATTGTGATATTTTTTGCCATTGGTGGTAACGTTACCCGTGAGCTAGGCTTGCCAATACTAGCCGTGCGCCCTCTATGACTTCCTGTTTCATGGCCTGTGTTCTTCGTGTTTACACTTGCGAAATGTGTTTACTTCCTCCTGTCTCAGTTTACATTGGAGCGGGAGTGTCAAATGGCTGAAGACAGATTGCAACGCTGCTATCTAGTGGTCGGGGGTTTAAACACAACAAAATATCTGTCTGCTATAAATCTTTGCATGTAAACTATAAATTAAAAATTGACAGTGTTTTTGAGAATCGATACTGTATCACAAAACGTAATATAGCTATACTCAAGTGAATCAAGCATCGTTGCCGGAAGATGAGAGTGGGAAAGCGAGATTCTGTTATGCTTATGGCTTCAGAGCCTGAGGCACTCGATTATGAAATGTATGGAGACTGCCTTTTATTGAACAGTGTCTTTTAAATCTTGATTTTATGTCTTATTTAACTCTACTTGTTGATTTTCATGACCCGACTTTAATTGTGTCTTTTGAGTCTTGTTATCATCTTAAATTTCATGTAAAGCACTTCGACTGGCCTTGTGTTTGAGAGGTGCTGTACAGATAAACTTGCCTTGCCTGTCGATATTTTCTTACACTGCTAACGTCTACAATAACCACAGTATCAGTTTCTGCTGCACTAACACACGACTTAATGTCTATTCAGCAAAGTAAATTTGATTACTTGGTTTACTTTTTTAATCTTATATTGTTAATTAGCTGTAAGAGGCTGAAGCTGGAGAGATGATTTGACTGTCACTATATATTTAACTGGTATATTAGTATGCAATTTTTGCTGGACAAATTGCAAAGAATAGAGCTCGTATCTGGTTGAGACCACAGCTGAGGAGGTGGAAACACAGAAGGCTGCCTGTGACAATTTATTTTCACATGAAATGTTAAAAATGTTTATGTGGAAAACACGTGACTTTGTGGCACCGACTTTTTTTCCACATGAAAGTTGTAATTCATGTGTGAAAAACCAATGACATGGAAACATGAATTTGTGAGACCTATTTTTTCCACAGGTGACAGTTTTAATTCATGTGTGAAATGTATGAAAGTGGAACTGTGGACAACATGTGACTTTATGGCATTTTATTTCCACATGTAGAAACGTTAGTTCACATGTCAATAAAGCCGATGACATGTGGAAATGTGGAATTCACATGTGACTTTATGACACACATTTTATGTACACATATAAAAATGTTACATAAGGTGCATAAATACATGATGTGAATAAAGCCAGTCACAAGGAAATGTGACATTCACATGTGATTTTATGACATGTGAAATTTCAGTTTACATTTGAACAAAGCCAATCAAATGTGATATGTGAGATTTCACATGTGAACTATTTGTAAGGGACAGCTGTGAATCAGAACAGTGAGAATATGAAAAAGTTGGGTGTTTCTGTGAAACAGAAACCGATGACTGGATGAAATGTTAATGGTATTGTAGCAACCCCGGCTTCAGCGATATCAGCCCTTGTCCATCACACTGATGCTAAAAATAACCTCATCCATTAATAGTACTGGGACCTCAATGCTGTTTATGGCAGAGCCAAGTCTTCTTCGTTTATGAATTATTAAAATTTTCATATTAAGAATGTACCCAGAGAACAAAGTGTAATGAGTGGATTTCTCCGAGGGTTTGTTCAGCGCTTGCTGGAAAGGCCTCAAGGTTTCTCCTTGTCAGATCTACTTGTCAGCAGATAAGAAATCTCAATCATGGATGGAGGACATACCATACCATATTT
>OMLB01018866.1:18135-38128 GCA_900302555.1 Myripristis jacobus | reverse complement strand
GGCTTGTAGAGGTAGAGTTGATGTGAGAAAGTCCATGACTGATGCCATCGCTTGTTAAAGCTCCATTTCAGAAGCACTGACACACTTTGCTGGCTCTCACCTCTTCTGATACAATGTTAGATTGGTAAAATCCTCGATAAATTGGTGGATTTATACCCAGGAATAGCACAAAAGGTATAACAAACTGATTTGATTGAAATTCAAATAACATGAGAACTGATTAACATGCTTTTGTCTCTCTATCACACACACACACACACACACGCATACATACACACACATACATAGGACACACCCATACACACACACAGATGGTGTCATGGAAATGTGTCCCTGACCACACACACACACACACAGACACACACACACGCACACCTATATTTTAGTACACAAACCCACAGACATGAATATAAACTCCATAGGAAGCTGGTGGACCAAAACAGGAAATTAGATCATGGCCTTGAAGGACATTCAATAATAGACAAATGCATGCATGCAAACATACTCACACACACACACACACACACACACACACACACAAAGGAAAACTTCAAAAACCTTTTATTTAGCTGCTCTTTTTTTACTCCTAATCTCTCTCTCTGTTGCCCTGCAGGTGATTGGCAGTTCCTTGTTATTTGTTCATGATAATAAGGGGCGGGCCAAAGTCTGGATGATTGACTTTGGGAAAACCACACCACTTCCTGACGGGGAGGAGCTTACGCACCGAGCATCGTGGGTGGAGGGAAACAGGGAGGACGGCTACCTTTTTGGACTTGATAGTGTGCTGGACATCATTTCATCCATGGTCGACTCTGAGCCATGAGGTTTGAGTTTTTTAATCCAAGTCAGCTTTGGGACACACAGCCTCTTGCATTCCATTCTTCAGTTCTCCGGGGATCACTGGACTTCCTTAGGACTCCCTAAGGGGGCGCTGGTCATCATGTTGGACACCACACAATGACATAGGAGCGTTTTTCCAAATCCAGTTTTTGATTATTCCTGACATTATGGCTCTGATATTTCCATTTTAATATGCTAACAACAAGTAGTTCTGCATTCCAGAGCAGAAAATAAATGTAGGATTTGGACACGGCTTCCATTTGCTTTCCCATTGTGCATATCTGTACTTATACTTCCATAGTATAAGTACTTCCATATACTTCCACTCATTTTTGTCAGATCACAGCTAAACTGCATTTCTCCTGAATGAAAAACTCGACTCAACTGCGTTCCCACTGGAGACTTTTTTCTGTTTTAGCTGCAACTTCAGCACGTTAGATGAGGATTGAACTCCCATTTCTTCCAGAAACACATCTGCACTTAACTACATTTCTGTTGTTTGAGATTGTACAGTAGTTTAGTGTGTTTTTACTGGTTAAAATGTTATTTTAGGTGTGTGTTTTTACCATGAGAGACAAAAGTAGTCTTTTAGCTTTTTTTCTCCACCTTTGTTTTACCGTTCACACTCAGAGCCGTGGACAGAGTTTAGATAGTTTGGTCACCAGAGCAGTCATGTTGGCTCCATGGCGACTCTGTGCCAGATGATTATGAATGTGGGGCATCTGAACAGTGAAGTGATGGAGCACGTTGTTACATATTTGCAGTCACCACCTCTTGCGCACAGCGACATGGTGCTTACAGTAAACCCTTGGCCAAACTCTGATCACTCTGCTCTCACTTTGTTGGGATTGTTCACAATGTAAATGGGATGTGTTGTGTTTTAGTAAGTTGTTTTTGTTTTGTTTTTTCTCCGTAACATTATTTTAGTGTTCACAGACCGTGTGGAACACTTGTTGCCATGAACAATGTTGGAAACAACATCCTATTTAAGCTATACAGTGCCTTGATGTTACAAAGCCAAGTCAGACAACTGAAAATTATGTTCCGATGTCTTAATGTCTTTTCCTTAGTCTTAAATGTCTGTTTTTGTGTCTAGCCTTACATGGATGCACATTTATTATCCTCTTAAAGTTTGTTATTAACCTGTAGTTCATTATGTTTTTATTTATAATATATTGCGTCGCCTTTTGTGTTAGTTTGTGGGATACTGTGACATTTTGAATTTCCGTCTGTTATGTTTTTGTCGCCAGGCACTTGTGGGTAAAATGTCTCTGTATTCAAACTTCAGCTAATGAGCAAGCAGGTTGCTGGCAATGATAAAGGAAACGTTCACTCAAAATATGAAAAAAAAAAAAAAGTTTCCAGTTTTCTGCAGTCCTCCCTGTTTCCCTTCACTCCACTAGAATGG
Source organism: Myripristis jacobus (assembly GCA_900302555.1). NCBI lineage: Eukaryota > Metazoa > Chordata > Actinopteri > Holocentriformes > Holocentridae > Myripristis > Myripristis jacobus. The sequence goes on along the minus strand of OMLB01018866.1, from coordinate 35,880 downwards.
GGCTGGATGGGTATTCATTTGTGGAGCTCAGATCATCAAAAATTTACTTGTGGAAAAACTCAACAGGGTTTTGTTGGGAACTATCTCCTGCTGCCTAACACCAGCAAACTCTACCTGCACCCTGCACGAATTAGAGGCCAAGAGATACAATTTGCTTATGCTCAGCAGGAAATAGTTTGCACTTCAGGACCAAGTGAGCAAATATTTGCTTTTGTATTTTGACTGAACTAATACTTTGTCATCGCTTCTTCAAACCAATAAAAATGGCTATTGAACAGATAGATAACTTTCAGCTCATGGTGCCAAATTGAGACAATTTAGAGAAAAATTACAAAGCGTCAACAGTGCTAATCACAACATTTTTAGGGTGGATGATGGATAAAAGCTGAAAGTTTGCACCCTTAGAATGTAACAGGCTACTGGTGGAGAATAGTAACTATACAGCAGGTTATAGTCTGTATTTCAAAATGTCAAGGTATTCATTTACAGGTGTGTGCCTCGTTGTTTGCAGTGACAGTAGACAGAGAAAGACAATGGTGTACTGATTGTTATTCACATGCAGTGCCTTGCTAAGTAAGACCAACCATTTTCCCAGTACTTAAGCTGTTTACTTAAGCTGTTGATTATGCTTTCCAGTGTGCACTTACTGTTGTTCATGCTAGTAGGATTCACATCGATCCATTTGTGTTCTACCTTCTATTTTTTATTTATTTGCATTGTTCTTTTCAACAAAGTCTGTATGTGGTTTACAGAAAGAGACCCTGCTTCCATTTGTCATTTCTCTGTGAATTTTGAGACTTGATCATAAGAATCTGAGCATCCACACTTGTCCTGAAAAATGCTTGTTACCCATCTGCTGTGGCTGTATTTATTAAAATATGTGCCCCTATTTTTTTTCTCTCCCTGCTTTCTCTTCATCATATGCACGTTATCACCAGGTTGCTCTTCTGATACATGGAAACGCAATGGATTTCAGTCAAAATTCACATTCCCTGTATATTTCAACTGGAGGCAGGGTCAGACAGACTGACTGACTCAAAGACAGAAAATAAAAACCACTGTTTGGGGAAAAGATGAAGTGTCTCTATGAGTCCGACACCTTAAAGCAGATAAATCCACACTGTGTTCAGGCTTCGGTTGTCCGGGAGGCGCTCAGTACACAGGATATTGCACCGCACTGCTTGTCTGGTGCTGAGAGACAGAGTGAGATCCAGAGACGTAGTACATGAAAACAATTCCAGCTTTGTTCTGGTTGTGAAAACACTTTGTGGGATGAGCCACCTGAATTGGTTTTATGACGATATTTCATGTGCTGTGATTGCCTTTTATGAGAGGCAGAGAGCTGCATTTTATTTACAAGGAACTGTCAAATTACCGGCCAGATTTTAGCAATGCACACAAAGAATCTTACAAGTCCCATTTGAAATGGACTTGAAATGAGCAAGCCAACATATCTGCAGTCAGGCTATCTGCCTAAGTTGGAGTGTGAGTTTCACACATCCACCCTCAATCTCCAGTCTGTTTCAGTAAACCCACACTCACCTCATGATATTGCTGTTGTTCTTCGGCCAGGTTGATTGCTGTGTTTGCATGAGGGTCATTTACCATGCAAATCACATCTGTCCACAACAGCAACATCCGGAGCTACTGGGAAGGAGAGGGAAGAGGGTTGGAAGCAGAGAGGTAGTGACAGGAAGAAAGAAGGGGTGCGATTTTTCCAGGGATTTTTTTTTTTTCCAGGACTGCTTGTGTTGTTTTTGAAACATGACGCTCCTGTTCATTTCAAATCAGCATCGCAGTTTTCCCATTTTCTTTGGCAATATGTGCTGTCCTTCTCAAGGTACTTATGGTGTTTGGTGGATCCCCATATAACTGAAGCACCAGTCTGTTTTAATGAACTTTCACCCAGTTTGAGGCGCCACGTGTACACATACATTGATGTTGCCTGACCCCCAAAGTGAGGGATTCAATTTATTGATATGTTTTAATGAGCACTGTTCCCAATGTAAGAGACTGGAGTTAGTTTGATTAGGAAAGAGCTGAAAACTGCTTAGATACAAGTATAGCAGACAGCAGAATGTTCCTCAGTGAGCTGTGTTGATGTGTGTCGCCCTCTGCTGTCAGTTCACTGGCACTGCAGAGACTCACCACCACACTGATCAGAGACCAGTCGAGTTCACTCGTATTTGAATTATGAGAAAATTAAAATGTTATTCTGGTAGAAAAATAGTGTCGCATGACTAATTTGATGCACGTGAGCTCAAATGGATGAAAAATAGGGTGAATTTGATTAGGAGCAGCTTTCATAATAACACACAAAGCAATGTCGGTCTTGTAATGAGTAACTAATTTACTTTGCTTTTTTCTCTAGACAGGTTTGTTGGTTCTCTTGTGTCAACAGTAATTTGTAAAAGAAAGTGTTCATTTTTTTATTTATCTCTTATTAATCATTAACGTTTAATATCAATAAATACACTGGCACAAAGGCCATGAAGCTGCTGCATTACACTAAACCACCAGAAGATGGCAGCAGAGGCTCATTTCGCCGCAGATCCATCAAGGAAGCGCGCAATGTATTTGTTCATTTTTTTATTTGTTTATGCATGCTATCTACTTTTTGGTTTGTTTGTCTGTTTGAGTGTTTGTTTGTTTGCTCCTCACGGCCACATCCTCCTTTTTAACTCCCATGTAAAAGAGAAACTTTAGTACTCTCACAACGACATATTCCTGTGACATATAATAAAGCCAAAGTAAAAGTAGAAAAGAGGTTTGACCATGTGGCTCACCTTTTCTGGCCCTGAAGGTGACAAACTGGCAGGAGATAACGACCGCAACTCAGGGACCCGGTGTGCGTTGGTTTGTAAGTAGCGCGCATCCCGGGAGGAGGGAGCTGTCAGGCTCTGTGGGGGCGGAGCTGCTCAACATCGGGCTCTAAACCCCTGCGGGCCGCTCGGTGTGTGTCGAGACATGCACAATGTTTTGATGGCTGACTTACCAATGAGACGCCACGCTTTAACCACCACCTCTTGTCAACAGAGCCCACGGACCAATTAGAGTTAAGCGATGGGCGGGGCAGAAGGGCAACAGCCAGAGCCCTATATAATACAAAGTTTGGCTTAAAGTTGGTATCAGGACGCAGTGGCTAGCTGTACACGCACTAAATATATAAAACACTTAGGCTGCTTTTGTCTTTGAATGTATCCAGGTGATAGCCAGTGTCTCTTACTGAGCTCCCTCATTAAATCTACACCCAGCACAAAGAATAAGATGTAAAGAGAGGGAGAGAGAAGCAGAGGAGTTAGAGGAGGATTTGTAAGTTTTCAAACACTTAAAATCAGAATCAGGAATACTTTACTGATCCCCGAGAGGAAACTGGGTCATTTGCTGTTGCTGAAATTCTCAAAAGAAGAATATCTATCTATCTATCCATCTATCTATGCCTATACCAATACCTATATAGCTTGCACCATATAAACACATGGGTATTGCGCTATTGAATTGTTGCAAAGTTGAGAAGAAATGGTAAGATCATATCGCTCATATTTTGTTCATCTCCCACAGTTCTGGTGATATTAGATATTTTTTATAGATATTTTTATTTTAGATATTTTTCTGCGTGGGGAAACAGGATCTCCAACTATTGTAGCGATGCAAATGATAAAACACATTCACATACACATACACATACAACGGACTCATAAATGTACTCATCAAATGTGAGTTTCTAGCTTCTGTAGGCTTCGCGCATTGTTTGGATGCCACGGCCGCTGGTGGAAACAGTGACGGTGCAGGGGGTGGATGTAGGGCTCTGGTTGCCCCATGGAGTTGGTAAATAAGGTCTGACCTCATGGTGGTGAGACAAGCTGGATTAAGGCTGGCAGCTGCAGAAAGGGCGATCAGGAAATAAACTGCAACTGCTGGTAACTGTCCCGTTCAAGTAACCCGTCACAATACTTAACTTCGCAGCCAGCGGAGCAAACAAAGAGTAAAAGGTTGTGACTTGTCCCTCAGTTTGATCTCGTCGGACGGTCGGAGGAACAACCAGCGGCTGAAGGGCGACTCTCTCTGAGCAACTGCTGGTAAGGAGCTAAAGTGCAATGCGACGTGATCGTGCATTTTCTTGGAAAGACGATAATAAGATGTGTATTTTAATGTGGATTGCCCCTGTTTTGTCCCGATCGGCCTCAAACTCGTCATACATGTCAAATCGTGCGCAGCGTGAAGCGGACATGCCCGTTTCCACGTTGGACATGGCTGCTGCGTAAACGCTGCTCCCGCAAACTTTACCGAGGACTTGTCAAAGCAGCACATTCACAGTTTCCCACTCAAATCAGAAAAGATTCATCCTGCATTCCTTTCCTGTAACCAGCTATAGACAGAGTGATGTGAACTTTCCGGCGTGCAGTACGTGCCTTTGCAAAACTGCACGCCCCTTGTTGGAAGTTGAGCGTCAGGTGAACGGCAGACTTACTGTAAGTAGGCCCGGGCCCTAAACACATCAGCGTGCAAACACGCCTGAAGGCTTCGTGGAGCTCACTGTGATGACGTGCTAACTTTATTTTATGGAGGTGTGAGTGGCATAACGGCGCTCAGTAAGTACATTGAGTGCATAATGTTGGACACGATGTTCAGGGAGAGAGAAAGATGTTTTGATTGAGACTACAACGATTTGAGGGACTAACTCTCAGAAAACTCTTGTTTAGTTTACCTACTGGCCTACTGATCACCATTTTCCAGCTGATTATTAGTTTGCTATTATTTTCTTTTATCTTCTTTTTCAATATAGCCTCTGTCTGTATGTTATTGGACTTACTTTTATGGTGCTGTATGAGTAAAACGACAAGTAAGTGCAAGGACAATACTACACTTATAAGTGTGCAATAAGTTGATAGGTAAACTCACAAAAAAACAGCAACAACAATTCTTATTTACTATAAATATTATTTTACTTTGGATTTAATTTGAGCTTCTTTTGGTTAATCTTAGTTTTGTGATGGTTTTAAACTGCCAACAGACTAAACTATGTACATTCAATATATGTGCACTATGTGTGTGTGTGAGTATGTGCAGTACATGTGTCTGTGCATGTTTCTGTATGGGAATGATGTGACATTTTTCCCATGCCTTGTGTTTGTTTTGTAGTTTTAGTGGCCCGCATGCTGTAAAATCTCCAGGCCTTATTTGCGACATGACCCTGGCCCACTTGGCGGGAAGCCGACCTTTAAATTTCCTTTATCAGCTGTGATAATGCTGCTGCTGCTGCTCAGTAACACATAGGAAGTGTTGTGTGTGTTTGGCTCAGGATCAGTAGTCAAGGCCGGTGACAGGAGGTGAGCTTGCGAACATGAGCAGAGCCAGCAAGAGGCGGCTGTCAGTCAGCCACACAGATATAAAGTCACACTCATGCCTGGCTATTTTCATTACAGTGAGTCAACAGCTTTGGACAGAGACAGCAACCGAGGCCACACAACAGCTGAGGCTTAGGTGTGTGTGTGTGTGTGTGTGTGTTTATGTGCATGCTGGTGGGCCGCTGTTCGACAATAACAGGGTAATTGGAGTTGGTGCCCTTCCACAAAGCTGCTTTGGAACGACCGCTCCCCCCGTCTCTCTCTTCTAAATGGCCCATCACCTCGTCTTTGTCTCCTCTGCTTTCCACAGAGGAGAGCTCTGTCTCCGTCTCCACCTCCTCTTCTCCGCTGTGTGATTACATTTCTTCGTCCAAAATGCTGTACAATCATCGAATTGCACCCTTGAACACACTCGTTCAGCACTTCAGAACAAACACTGAGGCTGTCCTTAAAAAAAAACAAGCAAACAAACAATTTTTTTTAATACATTTTGCTTCATGTTTATGCCAACCGTCATTTTGTGAGAGCGGGTGTCACCTCTTTTTGAATGGTGGCTATCTCTGCTTGCAAAAACCTCTTTATTTTTTAAGGAGATTGCACTTTCCCTTCTGCTCCTAATGGTGGATTTGTTAGCAAGTGGCAGTTAGTGGCTAAATGGAGAATACAGTCAAAGACACACATATACACACACACACACACACACACACACACACACACACACTGTACATGCATAAATGCTACACATACACAGGCAGGCAAATGGGAAGTTGCCCAGTACATTTCGCAATAAACCGTAGACCCTGTTCTTCTATTTTGCAACTTGAAATGTATTCAACCATTTTTTTTTTTTTTTACAATTCTAAACCTTAATAATACTCAAAGCACGCTGCTGTGAATGTGTTTGTTGCAGACATGTATGTAGCAGGAGATAAGATATTTATAGCGGACTTGTGTGGCATTTTTGTGTCTATACCACAAATTAAACCCCAAGATGTCGGTGGTTAGTGAGCATCTCATCTATATAATCAGTGTCCATCCATATTTGTAATTTTGACCCGGGGGCTGCAGCTGTTCTTTCCCCATGTCCAAAAATATGACCACCCTTGGTCTTTTGTGTTCCATCTGAAAATGTGGGTAAGCCCCGGAGGAGCGCGGATTATCCATTTTATGTGTGTATGTGTGTGTATATACGTGTGTTTCGGCGCACAGCATCAGCAGCAGCTTTTCTCATTGGCCCAAAGCCTGGAGCTGTGTCGCGGCATGTTGTCACACCCACATAACAGCATAACACACTCGCACAAACACACACAGGCATACACTGTCGGCTGTAACAGAGTGGAATGCTGTTATATAAGACGACTCAGTGGAGAGGGAGAGGAGTAAACTGGACAGTTCTTCAGTTTGTTGCTGAAAGCGGATCAACAGAGAATTGATTTGATTCTGATTTGATTCTAAAAATGTCAAATATTTGCTGATGACAGTTTCATTAAAGTACGCTTGGTGTGTCCTGAGCTTAACATCACCAAGATGCTAAGACACACTTATTTTCCTCCTTTCCTATCATTACAAATAAATCTGATTTTATTTATGTATTTATTTATTCACTCATTTGTTCATTTATGCAGCCCTCCTTCCACATCATCCTAGTAACAATAACCTATAACACAATAACCTGTCAAACAATAAAGTGTGTTACAGAAACACATGGATTAAAAAAAGATAAAACCGTAGAAAACATGATTAGACATCAGCTTGTATTCATAGATATAATTATTGCTGCAGTTCAAAACAAATCTGGATAAAAGTTGTAGTCGTGTCACTAAGTGATGTATCAAGAACTTGTCGATGATCAGTGATAAAGCAATCGCTCATTTGTGCCTCTTGTCATAGTTCTTCAAGATGCTGAATGTAATTGATTGATTGAAGGTAATGGTGTGATATTTTAAAAAGGCGAATCAATAATCTTCATCCGCACACATGAGTACACACACGGATGTTGGTGTTGACATGCACTTGATCTCACTCTTGATTCATTCTTGTCAAAAGGATTTTTCCACACCAGACTATTTGTGTAACCAAAAGCAAAAAGCGGTTCAGCCTCATTAGCACCTCTCATTCAAATCTGTGGGTGCCAAAATCTTCATAGAGGGGGAGTGAGAGAGGAAGACAGAGTTTGTGCACCCAGGACACGTGCACCCACACTGGCCCGTGCCTGGAAATAGCCAGAAGAGACAATAGGGACCAGCAGGGTCTCATACAGACTCCTCCCTCTTTGCCGTGACATTTCCAGAGCTGGTCCTGATCCACAGCCACAGCTTACAGCATGCAGGGCAGTCCGCTTTCATTCCTGGATAGCAGTGTGTATGTATATGTGCGTGTGTGTGTGTGTGTGTGTGTCTCGGGAGGCCTGGGTATTTATAGGCAAACTAGCAAGTCATCTCGAGATGTAACAGCTGTATGTGCATGTGTGTATTTATGTTGGAGCGTGTTTGACGAGCAAGCAGCAGAAAGTGTGATGCCAACATCGCTGTTTGTGTCCATGTCTGTCTTTATGCTTCTCTCTCTCTCTCTCTCTCTCTCTCTCTCTCTCTCTCTCTGTCTCTCTCTCAATTTGACCTTTTGGTATCTGTTTCTATCAGTGTATGTCTCTGTCTTCCTCTCTCACTCCTGCCAGGCACATTCTTCACAGATGATGATGTAATATATTTTGATGCTGAAACCTGTCTTTTTTTCTTTTTTTGATCTCTTTCTCTCTCTCTAGTCAATCATGGCAGGTGATATGATGTTATTGATGCGAGGCTTGGCCAAGTTGAGCCAGGCTGTGGTAGAGACTCAGACCAACACCATACGCAATGGGACAGGTGAGTGGGGCATACCCAATTCGCTCTTCACATGGAAAAACCACCTGATTGTGTGCTTAATAGATTTGTCTTTGAGCCACCACAAAGTGGCTGGTAAGAATAAGAAATCAACAGTTAGCTGCGTGCTAAACATGCAAAGTTGTGGTCACACTGTGACAAGTACATGGCATATAAAAAATAGTAGGCCATATTTTGAAATGCCAAATGTTGTAGTATCACTTTAAAACTCTTGCCCTCGGTTTTAAATCCGGTTGCTGTTTATGTAAGCAAGCCTTTCCTGGCTACAATCCTAAAAGGAAACTGAATTGTAGTATATTTTTATTTTTGCAGGTATTTATTTTGTTTTGGGCGATTAACACCTAACAATTTTGTAGGTATCGACTGTGGGGTTTCCAAGGTACTGCAGAATAAATACTGTTTTGGGTCTTTGTATCCCAGGACTCCCAGTGGTTGGTGCTGCAGCCCAGTCCCTGCAAACAGCTGCTGAGCAAGGCTTGAGTGCTGCCATAACGAAGATGCAGGTGTGTGTGTGTGTGTGTGTGTGTGTGTTTGTGCACTGGGGGCCTCATAGACAGTTCCTCTAATTGGTAGGAAATACATTTAATAACCATAAGAATACTGTGAGTAGTTGTTCATTTTGCTGTGTGTGTTTCCCAGGAGATGTCTGGCCAGCAGCAAGCCTCCACTTCAGACTCAGAGTTTGACTTTCCCGACGATAGTGGGATGGCCGGTGCAGAGATCAGGGAAGAAGGGGCGGGCTTTACGGCAGACGACCGAGGAAGTAGTGACGAAGGAGCAACCAGTCACAGCGCAGCCGCAAGAGGAAGCCACTCCAATGGGAAGCAGTCAGTGTTTGATGGATACCAAGACCCCACGAAGCAGTTTGGTGGCCAGACGCGATCGTACCACCAGGATCTCAGGTCAGAGCTCCCGCAGGCATAAAAACCCTGGACAAGCTGCGGAATCTGAAAAATTGTCTCTGAAAATGTAGAAACAGAGCTTAGAATACAACCAACCGTATAAACACCTGGGTAGACGAATAAAACATAAAACATCTAACTAGAAACAGAGGAATCTCTGCATGTACGTCTGTAATTAAATTTTCACCACAGCCGTTCATCTGATCGACTCAGCAGGAGTGTTGCTGAGGACCCGAGGGAGGGCAGGGTCCACTTTGAAGTCGATCAGATGAACAGTTGTCCTGGAAATCAAAGCAAACACAAACACATGTAGTTCAGTGGAGGGGGAGTGCAGGAAAGACAGACACACACACACACACACTCACACACACTTTCTCTCTCTCCAACCCTTAACAGCTGCAGGTTGATTTCAGCTGATTAAATCCACAGCTTACCCTTCTTCTAATCTAACCATAAATGGAGGAATCTCAGGCTGTCTGTCCTTTGATTTTCTCAACCGTCCATCTGATCGACTTCATACAGGCACTGATAGATTTTATTTATAGACAATCAGGCAATAAAATCCAAGGAATAGCATGGAAAACACTGATTTCCAACATGGGCCCGAGACATTAAAAGACAAAAAACATAAAAGAGGCACAAGACATTCAGCTTGAAAAAAGGTCAAGACTAATTCTGTTCCAGTCAGGGGAATACAGCTTCAGACGTCAGCTCATAATCCGTCTGTGAGTTTGGATGGAGGAGGCTGTTAGCCGTGAAGCAAGCAGTGATGCTGCATTAAACTGATGAACAGAGCCTGAATGAGAGCAAGGGCAAAAAAATTGGTCACCCAAAACTATTCCATTAACCGCAGCTGAGACAAAAAAAAAACCCTATCACAATCAATAACACCCATGACAGTTGAATTGTGTGAAACTACAGGGCTGTAGCCTATTTGATATTTTCAGTCACAATTGTCTGGACCCATTACATGCAGGTGTTGTGTTAATTAATACAAAAATGAATGAATTAACAAATAAATTAACAAACAGTAGAAAGTGGCTGCAAGCAACTGGAAACAAAAATGTTATTCCATTCTGCTCTGTTTTTCGTAGGCATTTTCTTGGACACCCCGGTCTGTACAACCACAGTCTGACCAGGCATGTTCAAGGTCAGCTGCTGGGTCAGGACCCGGTCAGGCGGGTGGCTGGACAGCCCAGGAGGTACCATCAGGACCCGTCCACTGTTGGGGGGCTGACGGCAGAAGACATCGAAAAGGCCAGACAGTCCAAAAGGGCGGACATGAAACCACACAAACAGATGGTAATGCTACTCACTTTCTAAACACACATTCTCACACACACACACACACCTTTGTAGATTTTCATACAACAATATCCCTGTTGTTTTGTCTTCTTTAGTTGAGTGAGAGAGCCAGAGAGAGGAAAGTGCCTGTGACCCGGCTCAGCAGACTGGCCAATTTTGGAGGTAAAACACCTTCATGTCTTATTGTTGACTGATTGACTGGTTGCTCATCTGGCCGCATCTGCAACTCAGTGTATGTAGGGAAGGAGTAGGGTTGTCACGATACCAGAAATTCAGTAGTCAATACCGAAACCAGTGAATTTCCATGATTGTCAATCCCCGTTTCGATACCAAGGTAAAAAAAAGAAAAAAAAAACTGTTTACTTCAACATACACTTCTTTATTAAAATCTGTTGAACATTCAAGTATTTAAGCCTTCAAGTATTTAAAACAAATAATACGGCAACTGCGCTTAAATAACAACTTTTTAGATTGCACAGAATTTCAATTGCAGTGTCCAGCAGAGACATGAGAAAAATATGGAAATAATAAGTAGGCTTATACATAATTTGAAAAACAGCAGTTTAACAGGAAACTGATGACACCTTTTGCATATTTTGCATTGCGAGTTTATGATTATCCCCTGACCATCCGCCTCGAAATCCTTCCATACACGACTCTTGCTGTATTTCTCATGTAACTGTCTCTTCTTTGACGCACACTTAAACAAGCATAAATCATATGTGTACTACCCCCGTCAGTTCCAGAAGAATATGTTACATGCCACTGAAGGCTGAATCAAAATAATACTACATCTAAATAAATACATTTGGTATCTACGATGCCATAGAAAAATGGGTACCGTTGTATTTTTGGACTATTGGCATCGACTTGGTACTGAAGTATCGGTTGAGACTCTGAAAGCACGCCTTTCTGTGTTTCTGTTCAAACATGTCCACTCAACTCTCTTTCTATGTGTCGGTCTCTGTGATTATCTTTGGATTTTATAATCATAAAACTCTAATAATCTTCAGTCAAAGGAGAGTAAACACAGCCTTTGTGTGAGTCTGACCGTGTGGAAATTGAATCCATTACCCTTAACAAAGTTCACACTGAGAAAGCTCGGCCAGGTAGTTGTAGTCCTTCGTTCAGTGCTTATGCCTCTGACTCTCTGCCTCTGTTTATCGCTGAGGGGGCCAAAAATCTGCTTTGTAGCTCTGTTATGGCTTGGAGTCTGGGCCCATGGCTATCTAACAGGAGAATTTCTCTGTCTGACTTCATGATGCCACAAAGTTAGAAAATAGAACTTGCATAATTTTGTCAGACCTTGTTGCTCTTTCTCTCTTCTCTCTTGAATGCTGTCACAACATTGTAATAACTGAGACGAATCCCTCTAGAAACTAGGCCATAGTTCTAATTTTAAATTCATTATATTATTTAATTCTCTCATTCACAATATCTAATTGGGGAAATGACTGGCTGCATGTAACTTATTATGGCATTGAAATGTCGTTGGTCAGTTTCAGCTGATTACTCAAAAATGTTGTCCATATGACTGGTACTGGGACAAAGAATATTTTCAAATAGGACAGGAATGAAGACCAACATAAGTGAACTTTCACCAAGTAGCAAAATCACGACGGCATCAGGCCCTGTGGCTATTTCTGGGCTTCAGTACCCAAGTTAATGTGAGTGCTGCATTAGTGCCAGCACCATGTCCTGACACTGAGTTGTTGTCTTTCTTGCCTCAACCTGAGATGGGATTTTAACATTTAGTGGTGGCACTAAAACGTGCTATGTGACTAAATGTTAAAACCTCTGCTGCTCAATCTCGTAATCCTCAGTCCAGTTTTAACATCCCACCCGTCCTAAGCTGGGGTCAGTGGGTTCAGTCGTGTTACTTCACTGCAGGCCCTTCACACTCTGATTGAGGTCAACACTTCAGCATAACTGCATGCATACAGACAATTTTAACCGTCCTGTTATGTTCACATTTTTGAACATCTTCAAAACTTCCACAAAATTATTATAACTAAAATTGTTATCAAAGTTTATGTGTCAGGTACTTTATGTTTCTTTGTCGAATACCTAAATAGCCCTTTAAATAAAACATAACTCCCCCCACCCCCACTTATACATCCAGTATTCCCATTACGCGACAATGGAAAAATATGCAAATCACCATAAAATCTCACTGATTGATCTGAAATTGGAAAGAAATATTAATTTTTGGTGTTTTAATGGCTTTATATTATTTCTAAGTACAGATTTTTGTTATTTATAACCAATGCGTTACAAAGTGTGAACAGGACATTAAAAACATATCATCATGTCAATTTCATCTTTACCCGGTAGTGCCCATTACATAAGGAACACTCATTAAATATGAAGCAAAAAAAATGATGTTAATCATTCATTTAGAGACGTTAAACATTGGCTGGGGTCAAACTGACCCCAAACATAATAGGAGGGTTAAATGTGCCAAAAATACAAACAAACAAAACCATTGAAAGAGGAGAACAATGTAATATGCAAGAATTGCATTAACATTAATGGGTCTTTACTCTGCTGTGTCAGCTCCTTCATTTTTATTGAAGATGAGATTAAAAAAAGAAAAGAGGGAAACACACAGACAGACAGAGTTACACAGTAATGGTCCTTTTTGATTGTCATGGGTGAACTTTCCGTAGCCTGGGATTTGCCTAAACTCGTGAAGTTCAGGTTTTGCCTTTTGTTTCCTTTTCCTCTGCTTGAAGAACCAACAGTGAAGGGCAGGAGGAGCTCCAGGTTTACTTCCCAAACGCAGTGATTTTTCTTAATAGTTGTTTTTTGTTGTTGTTGTTGTTGTTGTTGTTTTTTCATTTCCAACCACTGGCGTTATTGATCTGCAATATTTTTTATTATAGAACAGCCGTGTGGCTAAATCCTCTAAAACTGCAATTAAAGCAGAGTCAATCATGGCAAAACAGTTATGCTTCAGGCTATTTAATTCATTGATTTTTAACACCTGCTTGTTGACAGATTATATCAGCCTCTGACACTTTTTACAGCGTCAGAGGCAAAAACAAAGCCGCTGCTGCTGCACTATAGCCGCCATGAGGAGACCATTTTCCCATCCCTTGCTGTCCCGGGATAGTGGCAGCACTCTGATGTTATGGATGTGTTGCTTGCTAAACTGTGCACATGAGGAGTCCAGAGTAGATACTCTATTCTTTGCAAATACTGATATGGACATGCACCTGTTAGAACAACTTGCAGTTTGCGATGTTTTGCTGTTTGTTTTCCACTGGTTGCATTGTGTCTTAGTCCCCTGATAGTGAATGTGGAGGTGTTGCCAAGTCACCACTTGGACTAATCAGGACGACATCCCTGCTAGCTCTGCCTAAAGGTGCCTGGTGCTCAGATTTTAGTATCACCTCGCGAGCAGGGAGGTGATTAAATTCAGATTCCAGGAACTTAAGCTGAAACCACGTCTTTGCCAGTGGAAACATTTCAGAACCTGTGAAATAGATTCTGTAGGTTCTTGCAGTTGAAAAGGGCCATAAGTGGGACGCGGGCAGAGAGGAGGTGAGAGGGCACGGCCATGTCAGTGTGTGTGTAAGTGTGTATGTGCATGTGTGTGTTTGTGGTGCAGCCAGATTGTTGGGTGTAGGTTAATCCTCTGTTTAACCATGTGGCTTAGAGTCTCAGCCAGTTAGCTGTGATAAACTCTCTGTGTGTGTATGTGTGTGTGTGTGTGCATCTGTGTGTATTGTGCATGTATTGCAACAACATTACACACACGAGCAAACACAGCAAATATACAAACGATCATATTAGCCCTTACCTGATGTAAAGCAAATTTAGAATGCAAAAAAATCAGTGAAATAAAAGATACAACAAAATAAAAACTGTAAGAAAAACTAAAAAGTTAAATTTTAACAGTTAGAACAATCCACATTTATGTTCCTCATGCTGTCTTCTGATTGTAGTCTTCTTGTGGTGCCATGTTGTGATATTGTTTATATTGTTGTGATGTTGTTCCAGTCACATCTCAACATGCTGATCAAAAGCTTTTTCGAATGATAAAATTCGCAAGCGCAGTGAAATAATCTGCCCCAGCCTGAGGTGCGAGGGGACCACGTCAGATCAGAGCTGGTAGGTCAGCAGCTTGTTGCTTCACATCTGCTGGGGTGTGACGGGTGAGGTAACAGGTGGAGCGGAGGGAGACGGAGAAGCTGGAGGAAAGTAGAGACACAGGGAAAGAGCGTGGAAACTATGCACAGCCAATGCCAGAACAGAGTCTCCGAGTCCAACTGGACCGCCACACCGACTCTCGCGGCGGAATTTAGCCACAGCCACTCCTGAGCAGAAGGGTGTCATATGGGCAGCGGTGACGGGTGTCAAAGCAAAGGATTGACCGAAGTTGTTGCGGCACGGTGACAGTCTTAACAGTTGGAAGGTGGTGGGTTGGGGAGTTGTTGACAGCTCGCTCAGCCTGTCCTTCGCTCTCCTTCAGCAGTGACTGTTATAAAGTTGGACAGGCTCTATTTAACATAAGGAAGACGAGCAACAGGGTTAGGCTTCACGGCGGAGAGCACAGATAAAATAGATGGTTGTTGTTTTTGTTGCAAGGTAGGGTGGCAGCAAGCCAAACTGTGATTTCAATTGTTTCCTGGTTCCCTTCGTGGTTAAAGCAACATTGCCACGGTAACTCTTTGTTGCCCAATAGCTACACTTTTTTTTTTGTCTTACTGCCTTCACAGGTGGCTAAATTTTGCTGTGGCTTGTGTTGGAACCAAACCATGCATTCCTGTTTTTTCTGGCTCTGAGTATCAGATGAAGGCTTGAAATATCTTCTAACCCTTGTAACCCTTGTTTTTTAAAAAGCATACCATAGCAGCCATTACATGAAGACATTACATGAAGACATTACATGAAGACATTACATTACATTATCAGGTTTTGCAAGTGAGATACTTGTGACCAGAAATCCTGCTTCAGGCCACACACACATTTATAAATACTGATGCATAAATATATCAGTGGCACTGCTACAGAGCTGCTGGGCTGTCTGCATTCTGCACACACACGTATGTTCCTTTTGTGCAAACTCAAATTACGATGATACTTTCAGGTTCCAAACTAAGGTGAAAGTGTTAGCAGGAAGGAGTAAGATTTACAAGATTTAATCCACACAATGTAACAAGATAATTTTTTTCTGATAGTGCATATCCCTCCTCGATGCTTGCACACACACACAAGGCATGCTATACAAATACATTTTGTCCAAATAGGTCGGTGCACAGCGTTCCCACCTCGGGGCTGACCTGCCAACAACAGAGCATGTAGAAAATAGAGGTGGTGACAAGTTGTTGACCGGTGAGGATTCACGCTGAGTCAGCTCATATATATACAAGACCTTGATGCACACTCTGTCCCGATCTGCCCGTCTACTGTTGTTTCTGAGAGGTGTTGCTCCGGAGCCCAGCTGACTAACTGCTTATGCAATGCTGGGTTATGTAAGACAGACAGGCTGGGAGGAATATGCAAACAGACAAGACACCCAAGCTCAGGCTTTCTTGCTTTTCGTCCTCTCCATCATCTGAGAACCTGTTTCCTTTACTGATCCATTAAACTGAACAGCTGCATCACACTGACCTTACTGGTGGACAGTAACATTTACTTAGTGCTGCACTTGAGGACATATTTTGAGTATCTGAACATTACTAGAGTATATGTTGGTTATGTTTTTTCCCACTACCTTCGAAGACAAATATTATACGTTTGACTCCACTACCTTTCTATGAAGGTTGTCATTACTTGTTACTTTTAAGCACAGCTTTTAAGTCAGCTGTCGAATTTTTTTTCTTCTCTAAAATGCGATTGGCAGCATGCTATGTTCCTCGCAACAGAAAAACCAATCACAGCACCCGTTCTCAACCGGGTTAGATGTAAAAGCGGAAATCTGTCATCCAGCTCTGTGAAACGAGCGTGAGCAAGACATCCTCTTTCAAAGTAAAACGCATCGGTCCCATTGTGTCAGCAACGCGCAAACGACTAACCTGGTGGTCAGTGCAATCATCAGGTGGTTTCAGAGAGTTACCAGGCTCTGTAAATGTATTGTGAAAAAAAATACAGCACTGACTTTAACTCAAGTAAAAATATCACCGAGCAACTTTCACCTGTAGTGGAGTAATATTTGACCAGGAGTATCTACACTTTGACTCAAGTACCAGAGTTGTGTGCTTTGTCCACCACTGGCACTGCCCTATGTTGACTTGCTTTGGCAGTGATGCACAGCGAGTGTATCCCATCCACTAAATAAATGGTGTGCTTCAATGTTACATGGACAGAAGTGAGTTGGGGGGGAAAAGCAGACACACAGAAGTGTTTCTGCTGCCTGTTTTGTTGTTACACAATACTAAACTGTCTTCAGAGCTCAGCTGCCTTAGTGCTGCTGTAATCCCCTCATGTGTTCTGTTGTCTGTGTTACTTAGAAAGAGTTGACATTCTCCGGAGGCTGCAGATGGCTTTATAAAGTCAGTTTCTCTATACACACGTATTCGAACACTGGCAAATGCACAACACAGAACGCTGGTGGGATATTCTAACCTCTTCATGGTGAAGGTCCCACTCAGGCGGCCAAAAAAAACCCCTGATTGATTGGTCGCCTCAGTGGCCAGATGGCTGACTCGCTGGCTCTCTATCTGGGTGTCTGTTGCTTTCTCTCTGTGGTCTTGTCATGTTCGTTCAAATTGATTTTTGTGTCTGCCAGTTGGTGGGTGTGTTTGTATGTGTGACGAGCAAGTCCCTTCATCTCTTTGAAACCTGATCAAATTTATTTGATTTCTTTCAAAAAGATGGGAGGGGGACTGCATTAGTTAAAAAATCATGCAAAACAAATTACAAGAAAATGACAAATAACTTGAAAAAGCAACTAGAAAAAGCAAACAGAAACTTAACATTAAAAATATATCTTTGAAAATGATCGGTGATGCTTGGATGATGTTGGACTTCTTGTGTTTAAATACTTGTGAAAGGCATCAAAACATGGGGGAAAAGGTAGTGAATGAATCAGCAAGAAGTGAGCTGAAGAAAAGCACAAAATTAGTAAGAAGTTACAGGAAAATTAAAAGGAAATTTCAAAGGATTAAATGTGCATGGTTTGCAGTTGTAACCTTCTCTTTTCGGTGTGCTGCTGTGTCTTTTCATATGATGTCTGTGCTTGTCCGTACGATAAATCATCCCATTCTAATTATTTTGACGTGCTGTTGGTGTGTGTGTGTGTGTGTGTGTGTGTGTGTGTGTGTGTGTGTGTGTGTGTGTGTGTGTGTCTGTCGCAGGTCTCGC
>OMLB01018866.1:0-18115 GCA_900302555.1 Myripristis jacobus | reverse complement strand
GGTCTCGCTGTGGGTTTGGGCATCGGAGCTTTAGCAGAGGTCGCCAAGAAGAGCATCAGATCGAGCGATGGCGCAGGTAACACTCACAGAGACACACACACTTCCCCACACACAACTCCAGACTGCTTCCAAAGAAGTCGGCTGGTTCATTCGTCTGCCGTGCGACATCACGCGGGTTCACAAAGGCAGCAGCACCGTGTCTCTGACACCTCTTTCTTATATTATTTTGAAATCAATGAGAAACAGTGACTTCCTGTTCAAGCAAAATTGAGTGTTTGGTTGTATAGTTACCCGGATTTTACACGAGTCCACTTGTTGGTGGAAAAATCCTGATTAGGTGCCCCGTGCTGCGTGGGCTGCTAATCCACAATGCTGTATTTTTAGCTCTCCATTCTTTTCTGTAGCGCGGCAAACCAGTCCCAAAATAACACTTTTAGCATATAAACGAACACAAACAAAGTGGATTATGCCCATATAAAAAGCAAAAGTCCCGGTAGCCTTTTTTATTCGTGTGTGTGTTTATATCAGGTCATTTCTTTCTGACGCAAGGTTACTGTGTGGAAGTTTACTTTCCAATCTAAACAGGGACATAACAAGAGCCATTTTGATTTGATCAAAAGAAGTGGTTGCTATGCTGATAAGGCAGATCAGAAGAGCCATTAAGAGGGTCACACATATGCGTACACTGAAACTGTGCAGATATGTTTTGCTGTGGCTGTGGCCTAAAGGCAGAAATGAATAAACAAATAGACCACACAACAGGTTGCTCCAGCAAAGCCAATGCAATATGTGCATATGTATGATTATTATCTGTGATAGATCCAAATGTGATAGCTGGGATCTGCCATGAGCATCCAGGATACTGAGGCGTGTGCACACCCGTTAGCCCATGTGGAGCGTGTTTTCACATGTCCTGTAGGTTGGTGCATGGATGGGCTGTGTGTGTGTATGTGTGTGTGTTTCCTCAGGGCCTCTTTAACAGTGCAGGCAACTCTGTTAGTACTGGGAATTAAGCCAGAAACAGTTCAGCAATTAGGCCACCTCCCTCACCAATCTGCCACCAAGACATTCCTGCACCGCGGGCCTGTTAATCCAAAAACCGAGCCAAGCTGTGGCAGGGCGGACGGGCACATCTTTGCTGTTTGTGCGTCAGTGTGTATCTGTGTGTTGTGTGTGTGCGTGGGCGTGCATTAATCCCTGCAGAAACACTGTAACTGAACTGGCTAGTGAGGTTGTGTATGTGCGTGTGTGTGTGTGTGTGTGTTTGTGTGTATGGTAAATCTCTTTTTAAAGCCTCTGAAGGCAACAGACACACCAGATCAGACTGCCTGACGACCTACTGACACATATACACACACACACCTATACACACTCATACACAGACACATGGGTTGCAAATACAAACTTGTGCACATGATGAACAGATGACAACAGATACCGTTCATTATCGTCATTCAACTCTCACTTAATCTGTACATGAAAAAAAAAAAATCCCAGCAGGACATGAGTTGTAAACGAAGCGTAGTTTCCATGGTGGGCTAAGCGTGCTCTAAAGAGGAAACCTTGGCAGTAGAGATGGCTTTCAGCAGCAAAACCCCAGCATTGTTTCTAGAAGCCGCCCCTTGTGTTTTAACCAAAGCCTCCGACCATCTTTCCTCCGTCAGGCGAGAAGAAGGCGGTCCTGGACTCCAGCCCCTTCCTGTCCGAGGCCAACGCCGAGCGGATCGTCAGGACCCTGTGTAAAGTCAGAGGAGCCGCGCTGAAACTGGGACAAATGCTCAGTATCCAAGGTGAGGGACAAACACACACACACACACACACACACACACACACACACACACACAGGAAGAGGTGTACAGACGCAGAATTAGACAGACACAGTTTAGAAAGGGGGAGGAGAAAAAGTGACTCTTCCCGAGATTTATACTGATTTCCCCCCTTTATAATTATTTATCTATTTAGTTTGCTTGCGAGGAGGATCCAAGTCAGTAGGTGTCATTTTGGTTCCTATACCGCGGGCGTGTGAAGCCCTTTGAGACTTTCAACAGTGACTCTGAGTGAACTGGGACTTGAACCCAAACATAGGGGAGAAATTAATACCATGAGGGTGGGAGAGAGGAGAAAGATGATTCACTGTAACTTGAAAAGTCAGCCAGCTGGTTTTACTCCGTGTGTGTAACATGAACATGGCCACGTCGCAGCCTATCAGGTAAACACACGTATTCAGTAAACACGCATCAACCAACCGGTCAATCAGACTCTGTTTATATAGCACATTTCATACGAGTAAAACTCAGTGGGCTGGACGTGTATAGAAAGTAAATTGAATAGCAGTTCACATTAAAACTGAGAGCATAAAAAAACAAGGCACATTATTAATTCAGTTGACCAGTTAAAGGACCACGCCAGTGATTTTGAACGTTTGGTACCTTTCTTACAGTTTACGCTGATTTTACATCGCAACAAATCATTTTGTGAATCATGTAGGTTCAAATGTTTACATAATAATATAATCAAAAATCCCTTGATTTTCAAAATAACAAAGTTGTCAACATTCATAAACCACACAGCTGATAATTGGCTGTGTAAAGCAAATGTTTCCCTGGGGACTACTTTCCGGGGGAGGGATCGTATCACTCCGCTCAGTGTCAAGTCATCAAAACACAACAGTGCCGCTGCTTTCAGGAAAACGAATGTGGACGACTTTATTAGAGTGATGGAATACTGCTGTGAAGAAAGTTTGAAGTCTCTGAAAGTTCATTTTCATATCATAGAGGAATGGAAACAAACAAAAAAATGATATTGGTGTTCTTGAACTGCTTGCTTTGGGAAAAGATTAGCAGAAATGATGAAGGCGATGTAAATACATTTTGCAGATGTCAGCGCTAAAATGCAAAATCACTTGGATGGCCCGTTGAAGACACTGGCAGCCATATGCAAAATGTGGCTGAGGTTATTGCTGTTTTGTGTTTTGTGCACGCGCCGTCCCACAGACAAAGCTAAAAACAGAAAGGGCAGCGGCAGCAAAAGCAGCTCTGGCACGGGCCAGCGGAGCGGGTCGGGTAACAGCAGTAAACACATCATTAGTTTTGTTTATCTCTGTTTCCTTTGGTGGCTGACCTTGGCTGGTAACCTTTGTCCTTTGGCGCTGGTGTAACAGATCCACTGACACGGACGGGGCAAGAGCTGTGCAGTACAGTAAGACACAACATGAAAAACTGTCCCTGCAGAGTTTCAGATGCAGCGGCACAAGACCAGGAGATAGGCCGACTTTTCTAACCAGGCTAAAGGCACTGCCAATAGTTTTTGTCTGTGTGTGTGTGTGTATGTGTCCGGCTTTAGCTTTATCTTCATCACCTCGGGGAGAGAAAATCTGTGCCAGTGCTGCACACATGCAAGGAGAGACAGACAGAAAAAAGGTTGTCAGGGACACTTCAGTGTTCAGTGTTGCCACTCCGCTAAGAGGGAGTCACGTTCCCCTGAAGGTCAAAACCAGTGGAAGCTTGCTTCACGCTCGCAGCTAAAATCGATCTCACATTGCTGTTAAGGCGGTCAGCAGAGGTTGTGCGCCTCCTGAAAACTCCCAGTGACGTTCCAAATAGGCCAGATGCTTGGGAGTCCAAACACTACTCGAGTCTTCAGACTATTTTAAGGCTGTTGCTGCAGATTTAGCTCCCTGTGTCATTAGCCGTGTCAGCCAGAATCAAGCTTACAATTTTAAATTGTCATGTTAAATTAACGTTCTGCTGCACCGGGAAGCTTTGGGAATCGTCCGGATCGTGAAAAACGACTTCAGTGGGACTCTTGCACAGAGACGGCTCTGGCTTCAGGCTGCGATGGCAATGCTTTTCATGTCAACCTCTGGCTGAAGTCACGTCTGGTTTAGCTCAGTTCAGTCCGGTGAGCTTCTCTGAGATGGTCCGAGCTGTCACCGAGGTGAAGTGGAGACGGAAGGAGGAAAGGAGCGACGGGAAGCAATATTTCTTTTAAAACACTTGATATTATCAGTCAGACTTGTAAGCACATTTGCAGCTGCCGTTTTCTGAAAAACGAAAAAGTAGCTGTTATGGTATCTTCAGAGTTGATGCTGTTCCTTTCTCTTGCTTACTGTTTTGAAGGAAACTACTCATGCAGTGCATATACACTGGCAACTATTATGTAAACACCATGCATACCCTTCAGCGTGTGCATTTGTGTTTGCAGGCATTTCAAAGATGCTAATAGCACATGGCTGCACATTGTTCTTAGCCACATCACCACTGCACCCGTAATCATGATAATGAAGGCCCTCGTGGGTGCCTTTCATATTTCTGTATGTAGGGCGGATTTGTAATAACCTCTCACTCCAAAATGTGTTTTATTACGTTCCTGGACTCAGTTGAAAGAGGGAAGAGGGATTTCTTCCGTTGCCAATGCTCCGTCCCTCTCCCACCAAGATGTTATGTCACGTCCATGGTGTGTGTGTGGTGACAAACCCAGCTGTGTGTGTGTGTGTGTGTGTGTTTCAGATGATGCGTTCATCAACCCTCAGCTGGCTAAGATCTTTGATCGAGTGAGACAGAGTGCCGACTTCATGCCCATCAAACAAATGACGGTAAGTTTCTCCTGCCGTCTGTCTCTCCTCTTCATCGCTCTCCGAAAACCCTGCAAGTATAATCTCATTCTCTCCCTCAGTATCTTTTATTCCATCTTTTCATCACTTCAGACACGTTTTTCTAATATGTTTTGGTGTGTGTGTGTGTGTATGTGTGCGTGTGTGTCCATCAGCCAGGACTTTCATCACTCTCCTTTTCCGAAACAGAATCCCTGCTGTAGAAAAAACGTATTTGGAAAAAGAGATCCAGACTTGAAGGGCCTTCAGATATGAAAAATGGATTGTCAACTGGCAATATAATAACTGACAGGAGTAATAACTTATCAAAATGTTAGTCTAAAGGGCTAAAAATGTAATCAGACTTGTTCTTACAATATAATGCCATATATTTCTATCTGATGTTGTAACATCTCAATATTGACTGATATTATTACATAATTAGTCAGTGTTATTAGTGCATTATCAGTTCAAGACGTTTTCCCCCTAATGTAGTAACACTCTGTGAAATGTAATAATGTAATATTACATTATTGAGTAATTCATTGCATTTAAAGGTTTTATTACCTTTTCATCCTATGAAGACATTTTGACAAGTTGCTACATTAAAAGTCAGTCGCTGAATTATCAGTTGGTACAAGTTTCCTTGGTACCAGCTTTTGTTTTTCTTCTTGTTTTCTTTAAGAATAAAGCATTCTTTTGAAACTTTGTCATACGTGTTAGACATTAAGGTCACTGGGTGTTTCCAGCGTCAGAATGCTTAAGAAAGTCGTGAGTCTTCTGAATCATCCGTCCCTTCCTCTCTCAAGCCTGGGGTCAAGGCACTGTCACTGTGACTGGTTCAGTCATTTACAGCTGGTTCATACCAGCTGATGGAGAATTGTTGATTAAGATGCAATGACTATATATGACAACCCACTCTCATGCAGAAATGTTGTAAGTATTTAAATTTGAAAGAAAATCCACTGAAGTGAAAGTGAATTGAGCATTTCCCTCCTCAACTCTAAGTTAGCTGATCATTTACAATCCAAATTTTTTACAGAGCGACTCACACAAAGTGCTACCATATAGCAGAATAGGACAAAATCCCTGTGTTTTGTCTGGAAACGTGCACTCATGCAGTAAATACACACTTGTGGTGTTCATGTGTGTGTTTCCAGAAAGCGCTGAACAGTGACCTGGGTCCCAACTGGAGAGACAAGCTGGAGTCGTTTGAGGAGCGTCCGTTTGCGGCAGCGTCCATCGGCCAGGTTCACCTGGCCAGGATGAAGGACGGCAGGGAGGTCGCCATGAAAATACAGGTAGGCTGTGTGTATGTGTGCGTGTGTGTGTTTATACAGCATATTCCCATATTGCTAGTGTAAACACAGGTCACAGGAGAGTGTTTCCCAAACTCGTGACTCTTCCTCTTTGTCCCTCTCCCACACTCAGAGGGACAAACAACACAGAATCTAATTTCTCTGACATGTTTACGTGTTTTCCAACCAGATCAAAAGTGAAACGATATCGTCTGCACACTACAGTTGGCTCCCATGATATTTCTAATGTCACCACCATGAGCTGGTGGCCTACTTTCAGTCCAGCAGCTAGACTTTGTTGTGTGCGTGCTTTTTGTTGGTTTGTTCTAATTACAGATCAGATCTGAGTCACAGGGAGATAAAAAAGTAGATCGTCACTGTTTCGACAGCCATGAGACAATCTGATCTGAACCGAATAGTTATTCTGGGTATTTTGTTCAGCCAGTCCCTGGTCTATGTGCGCTCTAAATTGTTCAAAGGAAATGTTGGTAGAGTTGTTCAGGAACTGGTAGAAACTGATTACATGTATTGGTATTATAATGATCTCACTTTAAAGGAAAATAACTTTTGGATCATTCAGAAACATGACTCAAGTGTTACACAGATCTCGATTTTCAGGTGATATCATGAATTTGGACCGAACAAATCACAGTATGACCAAATGCAATATCCAAATCACAGAAACTCTATTTTTATGTTGTTGTTTTTTTTAACAAAAGCAAAGTATGTGACAAAATCCCATTTGAAGTGAAGTACAGTGATGCTGCAGAGATGTTCTGGCCTACAAATCCCACTCTTCAGACATAAGAAACCGTGTTTATTTGCAGGAATATCAGTGACGTCAGCTGTAGTGCTTTGCCTTTCCCCCACTTTGTGTTGCAGTGAAATTAAATAGTTTGTCTCTCCTACCTGTACTGTGTGTGTGTGTCTCCAGTACCCGGGGGTGGCTCAGAGCATCAACAGTGACGTCAACAACCTGATGACTGTCCTGAACATGAGCAACGCGCTGCCCGAAGGTACCGCCTCGCACAAACACAGGCCCTCACAGCACGCTCACACTCTTCCTCCCTCAGTCACTCCCAGTGTCATTTCACTCATACCGTGTCTCTCTCTCTCTCTGCCTGTCTGTCTCTCCTCAGGTCTGTTCCCAGAGCATCTGATAGATGTGATGAGGAAGGAGCTAGCTTTGGAGTGTGACTATATTAGAGAAGCCCAGTGTGCCAAGAGATTCAGGTGTGTCTGCGTAGCATCTGCGCGAGTCTGTATTTGTCCCAGTGCTGCAAATCATCACTCACAGCGCCTTCATTCACATTTCATGAAAGAACAACATCATATGTACATATTTATGTATCTTACTCTTTACTCTTTACTAAACAAATAAGCAAAAAATGAAGAGTTGCAGCGTTTTGCTTCAATGCAAAACAAAGAAATGGACAAAATTTTGTTTCTCAGTTCCTCATTTGAGTTCTGATTCTCTTTCTTCTTGTTCACAACTGCAGAAATAAAAATATAAGCCACTGGGTTTGGCTTGTCCATCAGCATAATGAAATTTCTGCTCCTGCCATGTGACCATCAGAAAAACTTTTATTTCAAATGCTTCTTTTCATAAATCATCTTTATAGCCTAGGAGTTCACAGGGTCCTAAAGCCCTTTTCAAACCAGGACAAACTGCATTTTGGGACAAGAATCAGGACAGTGGCATTGTGGAAACTTGTTAAAACCCGGGGCTGACTGCATTATGGAACCTTTTGTACAAAAGACCCTTTTCTCAGCTGCCAATTTGACATAAAAGAGCAGGAAAACACTGGTGTCACTAATAGGACTGTGCCGACTGGCGATGGGATTGTATATCAGCGACTGAAGGGATTATTGATGAGTGGTGTTTTCCTACTCCAGTATTAAGGCAATAATAACTAAATACTATCAGAACTAACATATTTTACAAAATTTCCTTTGCAATCTGCACCCCACTGTGCATTTCAAGCTCCCGCTGAGCCCCGTGACTCAGCATGTGTGTCCGTGTCTGTGCTTGTACTGAGCGCAGACACTCGTACGCCGGGTGTCTGTGTCACGGCGCACCAAGCACAGACACATTGGTTAAGCCACATGTGTGCAAATAGATTAGTATTTTGCACATCCCTCAGCGGCACACATCTTTCACAGAGCTTGCTGATGGTCTGTGTAATACCCTTAGGCTAGGCTCACCTTTGGCATCTGGGTAAAAGCCATAATACTCACAAAAAATACAAGATGTTACCTTTTTCTTTGACAATATGCTGGCATTTCCTAGTGTGTTTTGACATAACCTGCCCCACCCCCTCCTACTGTGCTGCCCCCTGGTGACAGGATCACCTATCAGTGATCTTGAGTAGTCACGATTGGACATTATGAAAATAGAAATGATCGTCCAACTCTAGTTAATAACGGCATATCAAGATCATGGTCCATTACAGCTAACGGAGCCAGGGTCCTGCTAGTACACTTAAAAGCAACAGAAGCCTAATTAATGTGAGCAGTTGTTTACCTGCTGTTTCATGTCAGAATCGCTGCTTTGATAACGGTCTGTTAGGATGTCAGGATCAGCTGCTTTTTAGGACCATTTTAAAACCAGGGCTTCATATAATGATGACTGACTGCTGCCACACAGCCTGTAGCTACTGCACTCTCTCGCTTTCTAACACACACACACACACACACACACACACACACACACACAGATCTATATCTAGTTGTCTATAGTTAGCTCTCTCCTTGGAGCGTGTTACATTTTCATCTTTTGCATCCAAGGTCAGAATAGTGATCCTTTTTCACAGTTAGGATTAACTGCATTGTAGAACCATTTTAAAACCAGGGCTTGATCTGAATATGACTGTTGCCACACAGTTTGTACTCTGCTCTCTCCCTCTCACACACACACACACACATACACAGGTAGTCTATAGTTAGCTCTCTCCTTGGAGCTTGTTACATTTCCATTTCTTGGATCCAAGGTCACAACAGAGCAACTAACCATAAATAAATTATTTTGGCAAAGTGTCCTCCGGTATCTGTGTGTGTGTGTGTCTGAGCCTCTGTATCCATCAGTGTGTCTGTCTGCTTTGCACAGGGAGCTGTTGAAAGACCATCCCTTCTTCTACGTACCGGAGGTGATCGAGGAGCTGAGCAGTAAACACGTCCTGACCACAGAGCTGGTGTCCGGGTTCCCACTGGACCAGGCTGAGAACCTCTCGCAGGAACAGAAGAACGAGGTGTGTCTGGCACACCAGACAGATCAATGGGTCGATAGTTTGTCAGTTCACTAATGGGTGCATTTATCTGGAGAGGTCCACGTGCTCTGGAAATGTGTGTTTAAGGGGGTGTGTGGGTGTAAACGGGTCCCCTGAAGGGATCGAAAACACCCCGACTTGTCGATTGAGATAATTACTGAATATTCCGGTTTTGTGTGGCACAGAGGACAATAACATTAGGCAATACCTCCACACACCACTGTTAGTGAGGGCTGCTCGGGCCCGACTATTGGACACTTTGGATATCTGTTCATTGTCTTGACATTCAAGCCTAAATGTAGAAGTCACATGCTTGTCCCCCCCATCCCAACATAATCCTCACATCAGTGAACTATTAAGTTGATGTATTCAATACACATTAGCATAGATATTAACAATATTTTGGAGAATGGAGCAGTTATTGTTCAGATGTGGAGAATAAATGCCCATATTCCTCCCAAAATGCCCAGAGCACTCACAGTGATCAAAGAGTGCATATGCGGGAAGCTGTTCCACCCTGTGTCTTTTGTGTAACCCGCAGCCCCTATTGACCCAAACATATTTTAGCCTCGCTGCGCTTCCAGCGTCCTCTGTTGGCTGGTGAAGTGGTTTCTCTTAGCCTCTCCAGCCTGTTTTGTCATCTGAGAAGTGGCATTGAAGCTTGAAATGCCAATGTCATCTGTTGTGTGGCAACACTTTAAAATAATAGAGGATAAGAAGAAGGTGCTGTGCCAAGTGTGCCATCAGATTGGCGCGGGGGCACAACAGCTTTGAAATCTGAATGCATTGTTGAAGAAAATACAAAACACTCGACTGCATTATCAGTGCAAAGTTTCCCCTCACTGGATGTGCTCTAACTGCAGTCATTAAGCTGCGCCTCAGAGTTTGAGCATTGCTTTTTCATTTTCATTTTCATCAATCATATGTTCATTTGGAAATCATAAGGGTTCAGAAATGAAATGGCCCTAATTAGTGCACATCTTGACCTGTCGATGTTTCATGCAATAAATTAAAAATCAGAATAAGATGGATGTCAAAATAAAATTAACAGTTCACAGTTTTCAAATTAGTGGGG
The DNA here is from genome assembly GCA_900302555.1 of Myripristis jacobus. Classification (NCBI taxonomy): domain Eukaryota; kingdom Metazoa; phylum Chordata; class Actinopteri; order Holocentriformes; family Holocentridae; genus Myripristis; species Myripristis jacobus. The sequence goes on along the minus strand of OMLB01018866.1, from coordinate 7,885 downwards.
AAAAAGGCAGAAAAAGAAACTTGTTTTGCGTCAGTGGCCAGAAGTGTAGCAGTGCTTTAAAGTTTCAGCCCAGTGTTACAGAGGCCACTTCACACAGGAATACCATAAAATTGGTAGATTACCTTTACTGGTACAAGGCAGCAGTTTCTCTCATTTTACTGTAATGCTGCCATTCACACTCAGCTGGCATTACTGTTAAACTCTGTCCTCATCTCCAAGAAGTTTCAAGAAATGCAGAATAGTTGTGCTGTTTATAAATCTCTTGGTCCACCTGGACGCTGAGAAGATCCTTATTCCCACATCTGATTCAATTCAAAATGTTTGCTCATCCTTTGTTTAAACGCTTTGGTGCATAGCGGCTTGTTTTTCCCTCTTTCCGTCTCTGGTGAGGTCTGCACCGAGGACGATCAGAGCAACCTTTTGTGAACCTGTGATTGGCTCGCAGCTCGCCTCAGAGCTCCTGTGTCAGAGCGTCCTGACTCTTGTGCGAGTAATGTTCACACGTTCACACAAACTGTGTCGCAGAGAATAGGTGGTAATGTCACTGATATTTGAGCTGTGAAAGTGGCGCAGCTGATTTGCCGACATTTTGACATCAGTTGCCAATCACACATCACCCCTGCGCCAGCAAAGAATCAAAGCAGGCTGCATGTGTGGAAGGGGCTAATGATCTACCACCATATGATTTAGTGTTGATTTGTATTTAAATGATGGACAGACAAGACAGATAGATGTCCTCTCCTGTTCCCCTGTTCTCTCAGCTTTATTTTAGCAGCTCATATTTCTCTCACAGGTTTGACAGCTGAAGTTGCTAAATCAGAAATCACACATTACCTCTCAAGTAGCACATAGTGAGTTAATGTACTCCTCACATCGCTGGAGGATGATAACAAGCTCTCTGTCTCTCTCTGTGTGTGTGTCAGATCTGCGAGCACATCTTGGTGCTGTGTCTCAGAGAGCTGTTTGAGTTCAGGTACATGCAGACGGACCCAAACTGGTCCAACTTCTTCTACGACCCACACGCACACAGGGTGAGTGTATCTTAAGTCAAATTACTGCTTATATCACAGTCAACTTTCACTGCTATCACCACTATTGCTACTACCAGCGATACAACAACTATACTGATATATGAATTGGTTTCTTTGTCTCTAGGTGGCGCTGTTGGACTTTGGAGCCACCAGAGCTTTTGATAAAAGTTTCACTGATGTCTACATAGAGGTGAGACTATAGCCAGCTTAATATTTATTTTATTATTACTATATTATCATGCCATGTTGTGGATAATATTTATTCATCATAACCAGTAAACAGCAGCAGGGAAATTAGGAAAGAACCTATGATTGCTCTACTCTATTTTTGCTTGCACTTTGCAATTAAACGGTATCAGACTAATTGCTTAAAAATCTGCAAGTCGAAATCCATTTGGAAATACCTCTACAATGAATGGCAGAATGAATTATGGATGACAATTGTTGCTGAACAATTTGTGTTTGCAGATTATTCGTTCAGCTGCCGAGGGCGACAGAGAGGGCGTGACGAGGAAATCTATTGAGATGAAGTTCCTCACTGGATTCGAGTCCAAGGTAACTGTCTGTTTATCAGCCTGTCTGATTTCCATTGCAAACCACAGCCATTGTATATTTACATTGAAATTGAAGTTGTCTGAAATGCAAACCTCGTCAGACACATAATAAACATAATAGATTTGTTTCTGCTTGCTGCGGCTGTGCATTGTTTGTGTATTTACACTCTACACAACAGTGGCTGTGGCGAAACCATAAATGCACCAATCACAAATGCAGCTGAGGGAATATGAGGCTGTAGAAGCCATTTGAGAGGCCATAAAGATGCAGATTAACTCGTAAGAAGCTCAACAACAGTGAAACAGTTCATTTTGAGAAGTCGATGATGAGGTGCTGTTGGCACAGAGGCAGCGAACTAGAAAAAGCAATAGGCATTTAGAGCTTGAATGGACTTGGGATTTTAAACCTCACCCGGCTGCAGCCTGAGAAAATTCTGTCTGAACTCAACATCCACCAGCAAATAAAATTTATCTTTTGGCTTCTCATTAACTGTGGCCTGCGTTGTGCCTGTGGATAGGATAGGAATTGTAACTTTAAAATAAGGCTACATCACTCAAATCCATCCAAAAACGCCATCAGTTTAAATGCCATTTTTATGACTTTTTTTAATCAGTTCATGCCTTAAGAGAAAAAACATCCAATATAAAGGTTAAAAGTAGTAGAAAAAATGTAAAATCTGGAACCCAAGCCTGAAAATCTGGCCTGACCGGGCCTGTACACTTGAAATTTCTATCCTATCCAAACCCTAACCCATCAGGAACAGTCACATGATATTTTACATGGACTGCAGACGCTCACATGGAAGGGCTGGTCTGAAGAATTTGACCCACAAGCCTGAGCACACTGTGGCACCCCAAGTCACTGCAGGCCTTCATCCTCTCTGCAAACGTGCCGTTCTGTTCATAAGAACCTGACAAAATTAGTTTGCCTTTATTCCCTATAGGTGTGGTCCATTTTGATGTAAACGTTGTTCATAGTTTGAAGAATAACTAAACCAAACCCAAATCTCTGTGGCCTGTCATGTAATGGTCTTTGATGGCAGGTGATGTCACCCATAGAGAACAACAGGGGGTGACATCACCTGTTACCAAAGACCATGCGCCCTACTTTTCTCCACCAGGGGTCAGGCTTCACAAACTTTTGGATTTGGGGTTTGTTTTCTCTTTAACTCTTTAAAACATTGCACAAGAAAATTTGTTCAAATCACTTTTTCAGTTGCAGCAACAAAACAGTGGAACACTGTTTTTATCAGTTTAAAACGAATGTTAAAATTGGTTGAAAGGCAGAGAGTCATGTTGTTGTTAAGGGTTGATAATGCTTCTTACACTTGTCCTACAGGTGGGTTTATTGGTGTTTATGTCGAATAGTCTTTTTTGTTGTTGTACTTGGCTTGTTTACACACCCCAGGGACAACAGATGGAAAGTAGTATTGCTATACCTGGTGCAATGTATTTATTGTACACTGTCCCTGTTTTAAATAAACCAATGAATGAAATGAAATGAAACTCAGCATGACTTTTTGTTTCATTCTCTGCTGCAGCCGATGATAAACGCACATGTGGATGCAGTGATGATCCTCGGTGAGGCCTTTGCCTCCATAGAACCCTTCGACTTTGGTTCCCAGTCCACCACCGAGAGGATCCACAACCTCATCCCTGTGATGCTCAAACACCGCCTCACCCCGCCTCCCGAGGAGACGTACTCCCTCCACCGCAAGATGGGAGGGTCGTTCCTCATCTGTTCCCGGCTGGACGCCAAGCTGCGCTGCAAGGAGATGTTCCAAACTACGTATGAGAAATACTGGGAAGGCCGCGTACCGCCCTCCAGCTCGGCCTAAGCCAGGTATCCCAAGTATCGATCGGTTTGACGGGCAGGTCCTGGGGCCAATGGCAAGGAAACCAAGAATGTTGAGGATGGGAAGTGACGATGCAGAGCCTGAGACAGACAGACTGAGGTCACTGCAGTGTTCAGTGGCAGCCACATTACCCTCCACAGTCCCGCTCACCAGCTGTCACTAAGTTACTGGTGAGCGTACACCAGCCGATCTTTCCCACTTTGGACGTCCCACTTTAGAGAGGTTACTAAAGGCATTCATACAGATTTATAGCCACCATTTCTCAGTTTGAAAGCGGGCGTGGTGATACAGTATCTATGGTGTGTAAAGGCCAAACTCTTACCTATATATGGCCCTGAGAAGAGAGACTGAGGGGAGTTGAAACGAAAGAGAGAGCAGTGGCCTAACATGTATGCAGTATCTGAATGTAAAATGGTTAGTGCTTTTTATCTCTTTTTTTCCAGAATGACTCTTGATTTATTTTCTTGTGTTTTTTTTTTTATTGCTGTGTTTAGTTTTGTCTTTTGGATTGTAATGACAACCTTGCCAATGGTCCAACTGGCCGTCCTCCAGAAACGTCATGGGTGGTGACAAGTAACAGTGGATTGTACAAAGGAACAGGACAGAGCTCTCACTGTAAACCCAAGGTCTATAAATTAGGGGGTTCAGACATTATTTAGGAAGTAAACAATTTATGGGAATTCACAAGAGGTTCAGCATGTCTGAGAATTTGGCTCCTCTTACTTTTCCCATGGTTGCCTGACATCCCTCTAATACTGTTGCCCTGATAACACACAGTACATTAAACAACAAACCTGATTAGCCAATCAGGTTCTTTGTCTAGACATAAATAATTTGGACCAGACATACAATTTAATAGCTGATTGTACTAATATTCTGTTTCTTAGGCATTGCAGCCGTCCAGGTGCACAGCGTTCAGTGCTGCTGTTTAACTATTCATCTAGGCTTCCGTTTTGGACTAATTTTTGAAAAACTTTTGAGGTGAGGAACAACGATGCAGTAAAAGTGTAGAGCGTTAATTCAAGCTACGGCTCTTTTGGTCTGTTTCTGGTGGCCCTCTACATCAGTATCAGTGTGTTTTAATGAGCCTCAGGTACCTAAGGTATTACTTTACTCAGTTTGCATCCAGGGATAAAAGTTTGTACAATTCCTGTTGTAGAGTAAAAGTATTGACAGTCTAGCAGAAAAGATATTTATACATTGAGTCAACAGACCTTTTTCACAGCAGCCGTTTTGCCATGAGATAAAAGGGTAAACACAGAGGTTAAAGATGACAATGATTAACTAAAACGATGTTGCATTTAGCCTTTCTACAGGTAGCCAGCATGCACAACACCAGGACCCCTGGGCCTCTGTTAGACCTAAATGGAACAGAATGTTAATTAATTAGTTCATGTCAACATAGCTGCTGTGAAAAATCTCTGCAACACTTCTGATTTTTCAGTGATGCAGTCGATTCGTTATTACAATACTGGCATCATAGTTTAGTTTCTCCCGTGTACCGACTGTAAATGCTGCCAGTGGAGCCAAGATCCCTTTCAGTTTCTATATTGCATGGGTATGTGTAGAAATGAAACCATGTAGATTCATATTGTTCTCTGTTTAACAGCAGTGAAAAGATCAGATCTGACCAAAAAAGTGAGCAGAGCCCTTATCAAGCCTGCACTCAGTCACTAATATTTACAAGAAGAACAGGAGGGGCTCATCTTCACATACGCAAACTTTTTGTTGATTTGATTGTTTGCATCCCACAAGATGGAAATCTGTCCTCTCACCGTCTTGGCTGTGAAATCCTCCACCACCTGGCTGAGTGTGTGAACATGACAGCTCTGCGCTGTCTAGTATACAGTGTGCATATGATTATAATGCAGTTGTGTGAATCTGCAAACAAGGTGCCTGTAGTTTCTAGTGCGAGGCTGCCAGCTAGAAATATCTCCTTTATATTTCATATCAAGAGTTAATGAAAAGACGGTTTAAATTTTCTAATCAAAATTGCATTCTTACAGCTTAAATGTACTGAATGGGAAGATTAAAATATGTGATTCTACACTTGTTGTGTTGGCTTGTGTGTTTTTGTGCGTGTGTGATCTCAGTGCATTCAACCAAAACGATGCCCCGTGTATGGTGACCTTTAGCTGGAGGGGATGTAGTTGCTGTAACTGTACTGTGACAGCAGAGGAGGACGAGGGAGGGGAGGAAGGAGGAGGTGAAGGCAGAGCATATCAGGGTTTGTGAGAGAAAGATACAGTGAAAATAGAGACGCAGAAAGCCTTCCTTATTTAGTAATGCTTGGCCCAGGGGGAGGAACTGGCAAACAGCCTGGGAAATACACACGCAGTGACACAAAGTCACAAATAATCACAGCACACACACACACGTGCACACAGATACGCAGACAATTGAATTATGGCAGTAATCGAGCACAGGCATGCTTGTGTTTGTGGAGTGAGCGCATTTCCCCTCCCCTACTCCTGCTTCCTTCTCTCTTCCTGATACTTTGTCTCTGATACACACACTTTCCCAGAAAATCATATTTATTATTTTTGAGCTTTAATCGATATCTCACAATATGTTGTGATGCACCCCGGTGGCCAGCATATGGCGCTGTTGCATTTCCACATGTTGGCCAACAGGCGGTGCACACAGAGCTCTAAAGTCTCTATTAATAAAGAACCTGAAATATAATGAAAATAAATTTGCTGGATCTACAGTGCTATATACGCACACCCTCAGTATGCAGCATAACATTTGAACAGTAAAATACTGCTTTATTGCCTGCAGTCGGAGGCTGTTCTTCATCAATGCATCCTTTCAAATCCCAGTAAGAATATGTAAACAGACCAGAGCCAAACTCAGTTTACTGGATGTAATGCTCATGGTGTTTCAATGATGCCCTCTGACAAAATATCAATTGATGCATTGTTGAACCACTTGCCTGCGGCATGTCCCTTTCTTTGAGTGAGTTCATCCTCATTTAGCATGAAACAAAGTGTTTTTGTTCACTGACATTGATGATTTGACCACAGGCTATTCTGAGATTACTATTTTTCACATGAAAATGAGTCACCTGCGTAATGTGTTATGTTGTTTCTGCTTATTAGTCTGTACACTGTTGAGAGAGACATGAAAGATAGGAGTGAAAGAGGATTACTCCCAGCAAAGATCAGGAGTGAAACTGACTGAAACTCACCGCAGTATAAGTATCTAATATCTCTTCTCCACCGTGCCTCATGGTACTTCACTGCAATAATCAATCCTCACTGGCCTTCAAACTCTCTCTCTGCGGATCACTTTCTCCAAAAGATTTATGCTCAGGGTCATGAGTATGTTTTCTGTCTGTTGGATAATCGATTCAAGCAAGATTGGCTCAGCTGAGCTACTGAGCTAATAATTCCACCATTTTATTCAACCATGATCTATACACAGTTTTACCAGTTCCAGTCAGATATCAACAGCTGCATCCCTAGAATAACCTTGAGTTTTCATGTTTTTTTATTGTATTTGTTTATAAGGTGAAGAATTTTAACCTTCCAGCGACCACATTTGTGTTCTGATGTCTGAAATCTCAGCACAGGGGTCGGGATTCAGAACAGGTCACGGGCCTGATTTATTTTAAGCAGTGACACAGCGAGAATACAAGTGAAGTTTTGGCCTGGGACGTAGAATGGAGAGCTACATTTCTTCAGTCTGGGGTCCCAGCCTGACAGCAGTGGGAGTGTGCGCTGAGAGGCCCTGGTCAGAGAGCACGTTCACCCGGTTTGTCTCCCAGGCTGAGAAAGTTTCATAATGCTGACTGTCGCGGCAGCTGAGTCTTGGTGACCCGAATATGTTTTGGTCGTTGTAAACTTGCTGAGCTGAGATGGAAACAGCTTCAGCTCTGTTCATGTTTACACTAGGCAGAGCGAGGGAGAGAGGGAGAGAGATGGAATGTTGTGTACCCAAGTTGTCCGGTCGGAGAGAGCAAGCTGACACAAGTCCTTATTTGGAGAGCCAGCGCAGCGACACAGAGTGAAGTCTCAGCACCAATCTCAGGGCAAACACTGTCAGAAACGCTTCAGCCTGCCTCGGCCACAGCCACTAACTGTGTGGACATATTGTTGATAATGGCTCATAACCTGGTTATGATTTTATTCAGGAATTTTTTTCTCTTCACCACCTGCATGCATGAATAAATAGAACATTTGTAATATTAATAGAGAAACAGATTTTATACGATTTTTATTTGGAGTACTCAACAATTGCACTTTTGAATTGACATACAGTATGTAAACATTTAATCCAAGTGGGCTAAACTCTAATGCTCGTCATAAAAAAAACTGAAAAAGGTACCTGAGATACATATCATGTCAGCCATGAAAAGTATTGACCCTATTTGACTTTTTGCACATTTTACTGAACCACAAAATCAGTTCATTTTTTTTCTTGGGTTTTGGTTTAATGCCTA
>OMLB01018865.1:0-16336 GCA_900302555.1 Myripristis jacobus | reverse complement strand
TTGCAGCAGGCCTGAGGAGGGGGGCATGACATCACACCACATCCCACCACAAGTAGCCCTTTTTTTTTTCTTTTTTTTTTACAAGAAACCCTTGGTGTGTGTGGTAGCAGATAGTGTGCACTGTTCTGGGAATCTACTAAAAATCGATTGTGCTTTGATTATGTGTTAGTCGGCGCATGTGTTTGTGTAGTACATGTTTACAATCCCTGCAGTGAATGCACCAATCATTGGCTGAGCTTCAGCTGTAGTTTTCTCCTGTGTGATTGGTATTCGTGTGCGCTGCCATTCTTCCCTGTGTTGTTTAACATTTTAACTGTGTTGGTAAACACAATGGCATTATCTAACAACAAATCTGATCTTATAACAGGGCCTTTAAATAGTTGAATTATTGAGCTGGTTAATCCTTGACACCGTCTTCACCCCCCACCCCCTACCCACTGTTACTGTGTATGCAATCAGATCACTGGTTTTAACCCTTACCCTGTTGATTCAGAGAGAGAACATTTGCAGAATGAAAATGGATATAAATAGTGCTTGTGTATCTATAGGATAAAAAATGTAATCATCCTTCTCCGGGATACTTGGCGATGCAGGATTATGTCTGGTAACATAAGCTGCTCCATCTCTGGAGCCTACCTCCATTCTCTCCATTACTGGACACTTCCCCAGCTCTCTGTTTTCCACAGTCACTTCATTAAGGCTGAAATGTAGTTCTGTGTCCAAGTGAGGCCGTAGCTTGCTTGCAGTATCTACAATGGTGCCAGCATTTTATAGTTCTGCATAGATGGTCAAAACGCTGGATGACAATGTCAGATTTTTATTATGTCCATATTTACAAAACAAGAAAAAAAGGTGAAGTGGGTCAGCAGACCAGTCGCAGTTCTTGATTTCTTGTGACACCCCTTGCACAGTTAAATTTTTGGAAAGGTACACATACCTAGTAGCATAAACACATAAGCACGATATGACAAAACTTGAGTGTCAGACTATCAGTCAACCTATAGTCCGAGCAGATGATAAAAATTCTGTTGAGTTCAAGAACTGACATGTTGAAATAGGAAATGGCTGGGCTAATGATGGTATCTGATCCCGTGTTTGTGTCCTCAAAAAGTATCCTATTCATTTCCACTTCTATCCAATCACTGCTGTTTACCTGTGTCTTTGTTGGTAACTGATTTAGTCTCGGGAATCAGTTACTGGCTAACTGTATTCTAGAGGTTTCATTAGTCAGCTGATCGGCAATTGGTACGCAGTATCTCCTCTTTCCGTTCCACAGGCCTATCTAGTTTTGTGTGTGGCTCAAAGGTTGTGCTAATGATTGGTTGTGCTAATGTCCTGGTGATAAGCACCCGCACAAAAGAATAATCTGCCCACTGTACTCTTTCCTCTGTCTCTATCTCATATGTCATTAACACCCTGGCCACACACACGCTTTACTCCCCAGCTTTTGTGGCTTTCAGTCGTTTTCCTCTTTCCCTCTCCAAGAGTTGCCATTTTTCTTCTGCCACCTCTCTCTTTTTTTCTCTCTGACGGGATAAGGACTGGTGTGTGTCTTTGTGTGATGGAGGTGGATGGTGGGACCCCTGGCTCTAGAGTGGCTATTGTGTGTGTATGTGTGTGTGTGTGTGGAGTAGGGGACAATAGAGGGAGCGGGGCAGGCCTTGGGGTTGATTGTGTGTGGACTTGTGGGGCCGGGGACCTCTCATTGTACTCATAATGGTGCAGAGCAGCTCATAGTTTGGTGGCGCTTTTGACAAGTGAAGAGACTGCACTTCTGCATGTGTGTGAAAGACAATTTATGTGTATGTGTGTGAGGGGGAGAGTAAGAGAAAGAAAGAGGGAGGGAGGTGTGGGCATCGTAGCTTATTTTTCATCAGTTATTCAAGTGCAAGGCTTAATGACAATTGTTTTCCTTTCTTTGTGTTAAAATGCAGCACAGAGTCCCCTGCTTCCTCACAGTCCCCAAAGCAGCCAGCAGTGATTGATGTATCACAGAGACACACACACACACTGTCACAACCCTGACAGAAGGGTCGGTGATGAGTTAGGGACTGCAAGCGAAAGTTTTACCATTTCCTGGTGCAAGTGTGTGCGTATGCTTTTTAATCTCAAACACACACCGTTGTGCCGATAAGCGCAGCGATTAGCCTTATCTATGAAAACTCCCTCACGGTGCTGACCACAACAAAACCACTAACTCCCATCATCCCAATACAGTTTTACAACCTGGTTTATGGGACAGTGGCTCATTCTGATTAGGCTTAGCCAATGTAGTTTCACTCTGAAACACATTTTGAGTTCCATTCCAACCCACGTCATCAGTCATTTGGAACTGCTCACAACTTGGTTGGTGTCAGATGTCCCATGAACATTTTAAATACTGCTGAAGGTATAATGCAATGCAAAAGAACAGAGTGATGATACCATTAAGGAAGAATGGACTGCAAAATTTTAGGAGGCACATGTTTCAAAATAGTTTTGGTTAAATTCAGAGACCACTATTACAAAAGATTGATTATTTGAAAAAACATTCATTAAAAAAAAAAAGAAAAAAAGAACTCCCACTGCAGAAGCTGCACGGTCCACTTGGCCATGTCGAAACAATTTCACATAAAAGTTTTGTTATGGTCATCTGTGGTGATAAGTTGACAAATGACTTCTGGTAGAGGGGCCTTCAGTTGTGGAAATGTCTGTATTTAGTCAGGAATGTGACCAAAGGGAACAATGCGCTCAGCCACTCGACACTAATGGACCTCCCTACCATTAGCCCTGTGCCGCCCTTGACCAGGGAGACCGGAGAGACCAGAGCCAACAAGGCAGCGTTACCCTTGACCACTCGGCTGCTTCTGACCACTGTCCAGCATTGCCGTCTGCCCATTCCGCCCCCTCGATATCCCCATATTAAACTCAGATCTGCTCATCGATTCCTATAGATTATCTGCCTCTCAAACTGCCTGTTTGATCAGCTGCATGGTTGGGAGGCTGACAACTAAAGAGCCCCATTTAAAACTCACTTTTTACGCTGATAACATGATAGGGCTAAATGTGTCCTCAGGCTGTGTGTGTGTGTGGGGGGTGTGCCTGTGTGGTGGGATATGAGCTGGGCCCAGTTTTCCTGTGGTGCTATTGGCTGTAAGTGCTGCCTGACCCCACATTGACAGTATTGGTTATTGGTCAGGGATGCTAATGCTGAAAACCTATGTGTCAGGATTGGACGCATGACTGCCCGTCGACAGATAATTGTAATGCATTTGTGGAACATATGTGTGAGTACACACACAAAAACGCACACACATGCACACACATTGCTGCTTTTTATTGGAATTCTTGGACCTCCCACATTCCTGCTTAGAACGTTAATAGTTGCCGGCTGTGTTGCATTACATACAAGGGGAAAACACAACAGTTACTATCTCAGCAAGCCTTCCCTAACACACACTCAATCACAGTGACTTGCAAAGGCATGCATACATTCAAACACACAGGCACACTCTTATTCACACAGACATGTTCTCAATATCTCATTACGTCAATTTGTATAAACATGATTCAAAAATGTTCAAAATGCACATGATAAACCTATCAATTTCCCTCCAAATTTGATCTCAAAATAAATTAATATCAGGTGAAATTATTTTGTGCCCCGCAGTTGAAAAATAGCAGCCTGAACCTTTGGTGTGTCTTTGGCTTGGTTGACCTTTGTTGATTGAATGCAGAAATAGCGGAGCGCTCTGCTGGAGAAGGCAACTTCATAAAGCATTTTAAAAATTCCTGTGAGCGATGTTGAGGAAATATGCTGCTTAACTGCAGGGAACTGGCTCACTCTCCCACCGCAGTGTTACAACTTAAAAATGAAAAATCCAAAGGAAGACAGGAAACTGACTTTCCCCACTGGAAATCTGGAGGTTGTCAAGATTAACCAGCCGCTTTGGCTATTTTTGCAGCAAATACAGAGAAACTTCCAAACAAACTTTAAGTAATTGCTAGAAGAATAGGAAGACAAGAAAAAATACCTGTCCTTGGATGCTTATGATTGTATAGGTTTGTATCAGGCTTACCGACAGCTACCGGGATATTCGGATGATCTTTTTGTCCGCCAGAAAACATATTGGGAACATGATGTTGGGTTACAGGTTTTTACACAAATAACTTTTTAGTCATCAAACATCTGTTATTTTAAGAGATTGGAAGTAATTCTGACTGTTTTTAAATGAAAAGCAACAGCCATAAAAGTAAAACACACACGGGTCTGTTTTCAAATGGGTATCAAGATCCATTTTGAAAATGCAGCAGGGTGTGGTGGTGTGCATGGATTGACCTGCACTATTCAGCAGCTGTGTGTGTGTGTGTGTGTGTGTGTGTGTGTGTGCATTGTAATATAATATGGGGAGTTTACAGAGCTGCATTGTTACAGAGGTGACTCAGTATGAGGCGTAGAAAGGCATGTTTTTGTAAAGGAATATCAAGCAAAGTGTGTGTGTGTGTGTGAGAGAGAGAGAGAGAGAGAGAGATAGAGTGTGTTTCAGGAGGGCAGCTGTACAATGTATCAGAGAGAGAGTGTGTAAATGTATTATTTGTGAACAAAGCGTGTGTATGTGTCGGTGCTTGTGGGTGTATGTATCACAGCTTCTTGGTGTACACCGTGACGGCGGCGCCACTGAAACTGATCTGAGTCTGATGCAGCACACAAACGCACACACACCTGTGGGGATCAGGTAGCGGATCTCTGTTAGACCGGCAACAGTAAGTCGAATAATCAATTAGCTGCCGACTATTTTGATAACTGATAAATTGTTTTGAGTCATTTTTAAGAAGAAAATTTAAAAATTCTCTGATTCATGCTTCTCAAATATGAATATTTTCTGGCCTCTTTAAGGCGACCATGACAGCAAGCTAAATATCTTTGGGTTGTGGACTGTTGCTTCGGACAAACACTTGAGGACGGCACCTTGGGCTGTAGGAAATTGTGGTCAACATTTTTCACCATTTCCTTACACAACAGATTAATCAATAATGAAAATACTTGTTAGTTGGAGCTCCGGTCTTTATTCGTCTGATCATTTCAAATGAGACTTTTTTATTTCATATCCTCCCAGCCCAATGACCACTCCTTTGGGTTTGAGTGAAGCCCAGAGTGTCACCTCTCAGCTGATCAGAGTATTATCAGGGTATAAGCTGTCAAGACTGCGACAGCACTTAATCAGTCACTCAGTCATGCAGCCGGCAGGCTAACTCCTCCTTCACCCTTCCTCCTACCAGGGGGATATTGCAGTGACACTGGTCACACCGCAGTCACCTGGCCGGGCCCCTGGCATGGCCTACACACACAGACAGAACAGTTTCTCCTAATCCTTTACTTATGGCGCTACACCCAAACGGTGGCTATGTTTGCCAATGGCAGGGCTGGGTCTGGGCGGTGGTGTAATTTATACTTCTAATCTTCTTAGATTAACCCCAGTAATACTGGTCGTGCCGAGGGCATCTTTACAGTAAGGGATCAACACACAGCAGGACTGTACATTCCAGCCAGGATCAGAGCAACAGGATGGGCTCCTCTGCTTAGTTGTTAGCACAGATTGAAGTTAAACTGTATTCAACAGGTACTGCCAAGACATAGGACAACTTTTTTTTTGAACTCTCTGTTGAAACAGGGCATTTGTGAGCTCTGTGCATGGACACGCTGTCCCTGTCCTGTGTGGAAAATGAATCTGTTGAGTTGATCAGACAAGCAGGCTGTGTTTGTATGGGTTTGTGTGCCCTATGACTGCACAGTTTATTGTGTATATGACTTTTGTTTCTGCAATGAATATTGTAGAATACAGCAATGCAGCAGTATCAATACACATATTTTTGCGTATTATTTAACACTACTGCTGCCATTAATTACTTTTATCTGTCTTAGTGATTTGAAGAATAATTTTTTTTTTCAATTTTGGCATCTTGTATCAGAATTTCTTTCCACATGCAGCAACAAAGAAACTAAATGTTTCTATTTTGTTAATGTATCATTATGAATTGTTGAAACTGAAATTACATTGATTTATTGGTGTGTGTGTGTGTGTGTCTGTGTGTGTTGTGTGTGTCTGTGTGTGTGTGAGTGCATGCGAGTGCGTGCGCGTGTCACTGAGTGAATGTGTCTGGCCAGGACTGGGCTGTCCTGCCATCCTAGACCCCCTGGTTCTGGCATGAGTGGAGCTCCTAACCCCTCTTTAACCCCTGTGGTCCAGTGCAGTCAGCAGACACTCCCTGCAGAAAGGCAGCAGTGTTTGAATAGTTCCTCTGGCTATTTTTATCTGGGAATCTGCCTCTGTGCTGGACCCAGGGAGTGGGGGAGGAGGGTAAATATCTAATCTAATTTCATAGGATGGGAAGTCACCAAAAGGACTACTGTACCACTTGCATAGTGTCGATACTTTGCGTGTGGGTGAGTGTGTGTGTGTGTGTGTGTGTGTGTGTATGTGTGTGTGGTTGGCTGTTGGGTATTGAAATGCCGTCTGGCGCCAACTTAAACTTTCTCCCTCTTCTCACCCTCCTCCCCTACTCTTCCCGCCCGTTCCCCTCTCTCCCCTCCCCCATTCCTCCCTCTCCTGTCCTCTCTCTTCTCCTTCCCTCTTCCCTCCGACCCATGTAAGGAATGCAAGATCGTGTTTAAAGAGTTTTCTTTTCAACCAGTCTTTCCTCTTCCTCTTTCTCTTTCTCTCTCTCTGTCTCTCTCCCTCCTTTGCTCTTTGGCAGTCTTTACCTTGCTTCTCTCCCACTTTCCATGTACAGACCTGTTCTCATGTACGTCAGGGCGCATTTTGAACTTTGAGCCAACTCATCACATTCTGTGTGTGTGAGTGAGAGAGTTATGTGTACAGTAAGGTAGGGCTCCAGGTATGAATGCCATGTCAGAGGTAAAAAGTATGTCTGCGTGGGAACAAAATGTCCCAAGGGTTTTTGTCACTGAAAAGAATGATTCTTTGCCTCCATTTGGAGACAGTAAACATTTTAATTTTACTGAAAAAAAAACACAAATGGAACTCTTTCTTTTAACTATCATTTCAGCACAGTCATATAATATACACAGTTGGGGCTCTGTGCTGTTGTGTGTGTGTGTGTGTTCAGGCGTGTGTAGACGTCACTTAATCACCAGCTAAGAAAGCCTCCCTGATAGGGATAGCAGTAGAAAACTGTGTGCACGCGTGTGTGTATGTGTGTGTGTGTGAGGAGATAAGTGGAAAGCGGACATCCTCTGCCTTTTATCAGCTGTGACTGGTTGATCTAATTTTGTCCTTCTGGACAGCCCAGTACGTAAGCATAGCCTTTTGTGCCTGAGATTTAGAAACACAGGCTCACACTGTCTCAGTCCCAGTTGAACCAAACGAGAGCTAACCTACCTCTTGTACTTGCCAAGTTCCTAGACAAGGCCTGTATTCCTGTGGGACAAAATGTTGCTCTTAAGCTACTCTGGCTTTTCAGCTTAATGGAACCTCTCTATATTGTGCGTTTATGTATGTACGTAAGGGTGTGTGTGCTAGTATTTTAATTTGGTACAGATCTGTGTGTGTTTGTGTGCACACAGATGCACGTGTCCCTGTGGAGTGAAACCTTTTTAAGCATCGATTGACTCCCCCATCCCACCATCCTCTTCGCCCTCTCGCTATCATTTCTGTGTCACCAATCCATGGACCAATACCCCAGTGGCAGCTCCTCTTCCATTAGGCTGCCCCTCCTCTCTCTTTCTCGCTCGTTCCATCTCTCTCCTCCATGCCTCCTCGTGCTCTTTTCTGTCTTTCTTCCTCCTGAAGTTGTTTTTCTAAACACACACCCGATCAGAAGCTAAGTTGTTTGCCCCCTAACAACCTTGGCTGGTAAAATACCAAACTCTCCAGTCAGTCTGACTGATTTACCAGCCAGCCAGAAAAAGAAATAGTCTAGAAATAGCTGGAAATCACTGACAAAATTTATCTGCATTTGGGTTGGGTCTGGTATTATTTTCCCCAAAATAGCCATACAAACTCAAAATAGGAGCCCAAACTCTCAGACTTGAAGAACTGGCATCAACAGCAGGTTAGCCTCAGTGCACATAGCATTTCGAGCATATGTCCTCACACTAACACACATACACACTCACACACACGTCTCCATCAGGCCCTGGGCTCATTCCAGGATGTGGACAGAATAAAGTGTGGTGGATTGCTCTCACAGCAGGACAAACATTAGACTCTATTTTTACCCACTGGTCATCGTCTTCTTTAAATGTTCATAAGACTTCCTTCCTCCAGGACACTGGCTTGCTCTCCAGGTGTTTCTCTCTTTCTCTCTCTCTCTCTCTCTCTCTCTCTCTCTCTCTGTGTCTGTGTGCACATGCGCGTGTGTGTGTGTGTGTGGTGTGTTGGCTTGAGAGAGACTGAATAATACATTCGATCATTGGAAAGGTATTTATAGGAAAGCAGTGTTTAAACTTTAATGACAAAGCCGGCCATCAGTGCTGCATAGCATATAGCATATCCTCCTACACACACACAACACGCACACACACACACACACAGAGCTGGAAACAGGCCCATCTCATCACTTATTTCTCAGGGAGTTTGTCCATAAGCTAGCATGCCATCCCTTCCTATACGCTATGCCACTCTCCCTTTATGGCTTCATCCCCAGCCTTTTAGCGCCTTGACCCGTACATCGTCTCTCTGATTTTGCCATTTGACCCACTAAACATCAACCAGTGTTTTGACTCAGACCCATCATGAGCTGCATCCCCAGTGGGACTGAGCATAGTCACTCCACTGCGCGGTTTTACCCAGCATTAGTCATGCAATATAATTGTCTATTTTTTTTTTTTTTTTTTTTTAATTTCAGTTTTAGTGGCTTTTTCATGCTGTTGTCTAATAATTTCTCTTCTTTTTCTCGTATTTGTGAAGAGTGTAATTTCTAAAACTGTCTGGGGGGGTCATTACCTGAAATTTGCTATTCGGAGAGCATGGCTAAAACATGAATGATTCATTCTGTAAAAGTGTTACATTTTGTCAGTCTATCATTTTGCCCAACCATGTACTTAACAGCACAAATTTGTTTGCAACAAAAACTTTTCATGTTTAGGCTGTTTGTTCCTGTCTAGGCTGCTCTTATTTCACACTGTTTACATGTAATCTCACATGTAGCACCACTCTTCATAACACATCGCATTAAGAAATTACATATTTTAATGCTTACATATAAACAAGCGACTGTTGCCTACTGATATGGTTTGTGGCATTTTTTTGGTCCAGTTTGAGAGTTTGTGATTTGCTGAGAAACTGGAGAAAAAATTCCATCTTCCATGCAAATTATTTATCAAATGTCATGGGGGAAAGTGTATCCTGGTGACTCAGTGGGCCAGTAAAAGTAAAATTAACTGTGTAATTGTGATATGGTGAGTTCAAATCTTGGTCATGACCTGTACTGCATGTTGTCCACTCTCTCTCTTCCCCATCTTTTGTATATGCTGCCCAATAAGGGAGAAGTGTCTTAAAATAATCATAAAACAACGCAGGGTGGAATAGAAATAATGAAATATGCAGAGGGACTCAGGGCTAAAATATACGGTGCCAGCAGTTGTCCTTTTTAATAGAGACATGTTTATAAAAAAAACCTCAAAGGGTCAAGTACAGAAATGCACAGAGAATAACACTTTTCTCAAGTGGCTCTGGATACAAGCATGAGCTACCATTTAAGACATTTAAGTACAAGAAATATGTGTGTGCATCTCTGCCTTTGAAACCTTCCCCCTTCAGCTCCCGGGAGCTAAGCGATGTGCCTGCCATCTCTTTGTGCTTCCTCTTGTTCTGTCATCCTTTTCTCTTGGTTTCTGTGCATTACAATTGAAATATCTTTTTCCCCTTTTTTCCCCCAATCATTCTCTGTCCTCCACATCCATCCTAAATGTTTACATTCTTCTTCTCAGCTGGTTGATTGAAGATGACATCAGGATTTAGCAGCTTGCCCTGCCCCTTGTGTATGTGTGTGTGTTTGTGTGTGTATGCCATGCTAGTGCCTCTGTACAGTAGCCCTGCCCTTGGTCACAATAGTTTTTGTCCATGTCCATTTTTAGCATCAGACGTGGCCCAGTGAAATTATGTAACAACCAGCCAGTTGAATGTGGGTGGGCGCATACACACACACACACACTCACTCATATGTACATGCGCACACACCGTGATTGTTGTTCTAGGGGATTAAAGCTTTTGATGAAGAGAACAGTGAGCTAGATCCCCTGACCAGTCATATGGGATGGAGGGAGGGAAAGTAAGGAAGAGTGGATCTGGAGCAGTGGAAGGATTTAGGAAGCAATAGGGAAGGAGGGAAAGACGGTGAGCTGAACAAGGACACCCCCGCCCAAAAAAAAAAGTAAATAAAATAAATAAAAACATGACTGAGGGAGAGAAAGATGGACAAATAGTGCTTGTCCAGAGGGCCTGGTAAGAGGCTACTGAGAGAGAAAGGCACTTAACTTAGACCCCATTAAACAGAAATCCTAGCTCAGGTAATAATGTGTGTCTGATGAAAAAAGCAAATCTGGTCTGTAGTGCTGCGAGTCGAGGGGTTCGAGGGCACATCACATCAGTAACAGCGTTCAGCGCACATCTAAAAAACACAGTTATTTGAAAGTGATGGCAACACAAAAAAATAAAAATCTAAAGCAGAGATGAGCTATGTTTGTAGGCGAACAGATTTCATCACCATATTTTGCTCCACCATACCGCGTCTGTTTTTAAACTGCCAGCATGCTTATCTGTGGTAAATAATACAACTTTGTATACATGTTACCGGGGAAACGGGAGCCCCCGGTGCATGCAGCACCTTCAGAAACGTCAATCAAAATGTTACACCCCTGACTGCAGGCTAGAGGAAGAGTGGAAAAATGAATTAGGATTGCCTTAACCATAATTTATGTGATTTTTTTTTTCCCTCGGCCACGCAAACATACCCAGCAACACACACACATGCACTGATACACACACTAGGGCCTTTGTAGACTCTGACACATGCACTTTCTCAGTCACACCTCACACACAGCAGCCTCTCCAGCTTGCCCCCAGCTAGCAATCTCACCGTGTGTGTGTGGGTGTTGTGTTAGAAGGGTTATTGTGCTTGTCTGGCCCAAGTATTAGCTGTTTGTTGCACAAAGGTACACTCTCCCCCTTAGGTTAGCTGTTAGAGGGGGAAGAGTGCAGAGGTGTGTGTGTTTGACTCATTCATACGAACATTGTGAATGCATCAGCGTGTTTCTGTAAGTTCGGTATGACATGTGTGTGTGTGTGTGTGTGTGTGTGTGTGTGTGTGTGTGTGATCAGGTCTGGCATTGTGGAAGTGTAACAGTAAGCCAGTTCAGTTGTTTCTTAATGGGGAATCCCCCTGCTACCTTACACCATGGACGGCTGATCTGAGCCCTTTTGAATCAGTGTTAAAGAACAATAGTTTTTGTGTGTGTATGTGTGTTTGTGTGTGAGCTTTGTCTTTTTTGAAAAGTAACTGACGAGCATCATCAGTGTATGCACACACATACGCACATACACTTGCATACACACATGCAGAGTGAGGTAGCGCCTCATGTTATGTGTTCTACAGAGCGGAGGTAATCGGTGTGTGTACACTCAGCTCTTACATAACACCATCCAAGCAGTACACTGACTGAGGGGAGAAAGTTCATTGCTCTCTCTCTCTCTCTGTCTCTCTCTCTCTCTCTGTCTCTCTCTCTCTCTCTTTCTCTCTGTTTGCCACTCAGTCTTTTATCTCTGTGAGCTTGCTTCCTTCCCCATCTCTCATTTGTTTCTCTATTTATCCAGTTCCTCCCTACCCATCTCTTTCTCTCTCTTTCTGTTGCTGTGACTCTTTCTCTTTCTTCTGGTCTGTCTGTCTTAAACACTTATAGTATTAGAAGTAGATTTATGATGTTGTTTTCAGTTGTTGTTTTTTTTTTATATAGGAGGCTGCTTTTACCAGCAAAACATGAGTGATGAGTAGAAGGTCAGGCCTAAATTGTACATCTTGTCATCACAGTTTGATGGATTTGGAAATGTGTATAAATTAGATAGAAGCGCTTAACCAACATACCCATTGAAAAATCAGCGCTTTTATTGGGAGAAGAGGATTATAATTACAAATTTATGGTATATAACATTATAAATTCATGATGTATCATGCTCACTGGTTTCCCTGTCAGCTGCAGCAGTAATTGTTGGGGTCAATGAGGTTAGAGGAAGATAATTTAGCTGTAATTTTGCTTCATGCATTTCACTTCCTGTAAATTTACTTACTGAAGTCTTGTAAAATGTCTTTTTTTTTCTTCTTCATATTTCTTCACAAATAATTGTGCAAGTGATACAACTTTGGTGACCTGCTGGTGCAATTTGCAAGCTAAGCAGACTATAACCTAGCCAGCAGCAATCTAGTCTACATCTCTGCCCCTCTGTATGTGTCTGTTAAGTATGTATTAAGGCTGTTGACAAGCAGAGGACAGCAACAAAATAGAAGGCACTAGAAGTTAGGGGTGGGGGAAAAAATCAGTTCACTTAAGTGTCGTGGTTCTTTTTTAAAAAACAGTTGCTTCAAAGATCGCAATAAATCATACTACATAATTACAATACTTAGAAAATCACAATACGTAGTGCTTAAATACTTGTTGTTAAATATTTGTTGTGAACTGTTTTTGGAAATATGACTAATGATATATAGTCTCCAAAAGTGAATGATTCAACTTTTTCTTATTTGTGGACAAAAGCAAACAAATATTGCAATTAAATATAATATCAAATCGCAATACTTGAGAATTACATATTGAGACAGCGCCCAGGTATCGTGATGGTATCAAATCCAGAGACAGGCATATCACCCCATCTCTACCCGAAGTAATTCACAGTGATCCCAGCCTCAGAAGCATATTGAATGTGTATTGAATCAGGATTTTGAGCACTGTGTCATTCAGGTAGATCAGGCTATAATTAAGCCAGGTGCTATCATGAGGCATAGAGATCGTCTTGTCTGGTTTTATGCAAGAATGGTACAGAGGTCTCATTTATACTGCTTAAATTGTTATGATGCAAAAATATACACGCAAATATTTTACCCCTATTTTAATCTCACCTTTTTGAATCTGTGTTTGTATGCAATCTAAGCATGACATAAACAAATCAATACTTAACACAACGCATTATCTTTTCATATCAGGGTCGCTGCAGTTCACTTCAGTATGGGGCCACCATAACTTTGGGTTATGGAACATGAAAAAGTTTGAAAAACCTCAGGTCTGCACACAGGCCAGGGCAGGTGTATGTGTGTGTGCTGCTGAGTTCAGTGTGCAGCGGAGCAGACTGGCTACCGCTCTCTGGATGGGTGGGTGGTATTATATAGTACAGTAGAGTACATACAGTAGGCCTCCATGGAGCTTGGTCATCCTGTAAGGTCAACTGCTTCGGGGCTTCATACCACACACCTCTCTCGTTCTCCCCTGGTTTTACTTTGTCTATCTCTCTCTTTCTCTCTGTGAGGTTACATCATCATCAGTCTCTCTCTCTCTCTCTTTCTCTGTCTCTCTCTCCCTTTTTCTGTCTCTCTGGCTGCCTGGCTCTTGCGTAACGTCCAGCTTTATTTGCTCCATCTGAGGATCCTAATCTCTCCCGCGAGGCAGAGCGAGAGAGCAGGGAAGGAGAAGAGAGAGTAGAGTAGCGGGGTGAGCTGACCTTTCTGTGTGCGCCGCCTCGTTAACTCAATCACTCCACCAATTAATGGGATCTAGAGCAGGGCTCCTGTTTACAGGCACCATCAACGTGATGTTTGAGTGTGCGTGTTTGTGGTTGTAAAAATGGTTTTCATCATTTATGCCTGCAGCCTCTTCCATAACTGTATCCGAGTGTGTATGTGTGTGTCCCACCGCTGACTGCAGTGTTGGAGGCGCGTGGTCTCCCCTGGCAGCCCCATGCTAACTAGGGGATAAACAGTGATTATCTACGCTGCCTGGTGAGGGAGCACACGCTGATGGACACACACATACACACATACACACACCCACTGGGGGAGACCATGATCCATGATGATGTACACATTTGGCTGTTGTGGCCAAATGTGTTCAAGTTGATGAGTGGAGAACCATGCGCTTGCTTGGCAGCGGCCTGACGATACACACTATTGCTGTAACACACACACACACACGCACATACACACACTCTTGGGCAAAACAAGCGCAAATTCGCCACATAGAGCAACGCTCATTAAAACACACTTTATATGATTCTTTCCCTCACTTTTACATTAATGCACAGGCACATAGACAATATGCTGGCTGGCCGGTTGGCAGCGACGCCTGTGTGAGGTGAGTGTTACGTAAGGCTGATCAACGCTGCTTAATCTGCTTTAGGAGGCACACTTAACAAGCTGACCGAGGGGGTTGGGGGGTGGAGGGGGTGAGGAGGAGGAGGCAGCGGCAGAGGGGTGCAAGACAAGGGCAAGCGCGCGGGAATAGGGCTAGGTGGAAAACAGGAGAAAATGAGGAAATGACAGAGGGAAGGGCAAGAGCAGTAGGGGGAGAGGAGAAAGTGGTGACAGGCGGTGACACGGCATGTGTCCCGAGTCCCTGTTTACGACGGGATAAACACACACACACATAAACACGCTGCGCTCTGCCCTCTGTGTTCCCCTTACAGCCCACGGTGACGCAGTGTGGTGATTGCCAGGGTTCTGAGTGTGTGTCTGCCAGTGTGTGTGTGTGCACATTTCTGAGTTTTGATGGACATCTGCTCTGCCCAGTGGAGGTGAAGAAGGGCAGTGTCACGCCACACCAGTTAAGACAATACATGTCAGTGTTTGTGACAGTTGTTCACAGTGGACCGGAGGTTCGATGTTGCATTGAAGAGTTCAGACCACTCCATTGTTTGTTACGTTATACCCCCATGTGCAAGGAACATTATAGCACCGGCACTGTTAAACACCACATCTCATACACTGCAATGTCTTGTTAGTTAGTTACCTTTATTAGCCGAAACGGGAAGTATGTTTTGTGCTCACCAGCTGTTAAATTGACAATGATGAAAACAACTACACAATCATAAAAACATTCACAGACACATAAACACACACAACTAAAAATAGTGCGAAATTGCGCTAAAGTAACAGCAAGTTCAACAGTCTTTAAAGACTGTAGTTGATGGAATCAGTACTAACAAGCACAAAAAATTTATGTGTAGGCTTTGTATGGAGTTGCCATACTCCATACAGTCTTCTTGAGGGTGTTAAGTTATATCTGTTATTTGGGGGGTTATGATTAGAAATTATAAACCCCCGCCTGGTAACCCAGGTTTCAAATAAGGATGTTAGGTGCATCATTAGTATTCTCACCAGACCCAGTGTCAACGTCATGTTGTCAAACTCAACACAACATGATGGTTCAGGTGTTTATCATCCATTTCTGTGACCTCACAAAGTTGATATTTATTTATTCAATTTCTATCTGTTGTTACAACTCTTATGGCTCAACATTAGAAACGCATACTCTTGTGTAACAGTGTGCCTTTTACCTCACGCTCAAGCTGAGCAAAATGAGCCGGGACAGTTCGGGCCAGTGACGTGAGCTAAGCACCAAGTTTGACCCGGGTCGCAACCACGTATTTCCAGAGTCCCTAATCTGGTGTTAATGGGATATTAGTTTGTATGCCTCATAGTCAAAAGCGTATTATAAATAAACTTGACTTGAACATGAAGCTGTTTTCTAGCTGCAGCGAATGAGAATAACTTTTGGTTTTGGTTCTGCATTCCTCCATGTTTTGTATGCAGAGCAAGCTGAAGCAGTAAAACTATTCCTATTTGGAAACTTTGATAATAGACAGGGGCATTTCCAAACAGTGGGCCTGTGCACTTGTTTGTGCTCTTTGAGGCAAATTGTGCTAAATTATAGTGTTAAGTTAATTTCACATTCTCTTAAGTCATGATGGTAGTTTTGCTGCTCTTGTGGTGCACCGCTGCCAAGTAAATGAAGAGGAAACACTCAACTCTAAATGATTGTATTTTTCCCATGATAGGCCTTTGTTCTGGTAAGGCACGGACTCTCTGTCTCTAGTCTGTGCTTTCAACATTACTACATTACCTCTTCATAACTCATTCCACTGCCTCTCCCCTCTTCTTCTGCCTTTAACCTTTTCCCAACTTCCTCTCTCTCTCTCTCTAACCACCCCCAAACACACACATACACCACACACACCACGCACGCGCGCGCACACACACCCACACACACACACTCACACACACACCCTTCTCTCTTCAAGGAATGACTAGCAGATGTGCACAGAGCTTTTTCCTTCATCTAAAATTAGCCGCAATA
>OMLB01018862.1:0-14502 GCA_900302555.1 Myripristis jacobus | reverse complement strand
CTCTAGTCAAAATATTAAAAAAAAATACAACAATTTGTTTTTCATTCATTGATGACGCTTGGATTGTTGATCTTGGGAGCTCAGCAGACACTGAAACATTGCAGCTGTGACAGCACCACAACTGCCACTATAATTTATTGCGAAGCTGACAAACACATGTAAGCCCCAGGTCTTTCTCATTAATATTTTATTTTCTCTCAAAGGGGGAAGTCCTCTAATTATCTGCCCCCTGTTGGGAAGTGACCTGCGTCATATATAAGCACATGAACGTCATGGCTAAAGCTGGGGATAATCAGGCTGAGCAATAAATCAGTGTCACCGTCCCTGTCATATCCTCTGCCGAATCAACAAGCTATTCCACTCATCAAAAACGATGAGGTCTCAAGTTTGAAAGGATATTGGCTTTGAAAAATAAAAATGTAGATGGGAACATAAGAGAAGATTATCATTTTTGCAGAAAGCTCCAAAAGAAAATGCACAGAATTTGAAAGTTTTTTCCAAACAAAGAATGAATCAAAGGTTGAATTTCCCCTGGATTGTTGCTGAGGGGGCTACTTGCAGTTGATTTTGCTAGCACTGGCTATCAATCACATTATGATAACCTCATTAAACTAACATGTTGCAACATGTTAGTTTAATGAGGTTAACAAGAGAAGGATGACACCAGCTCACCAGTTATAGTGGCCTGCAATGGAAATAAATTTGGTTGGAAACTAACTTCTCAGCTTCTACAGGAATAGTTGCATAGCCTAGTGACTTACATAAAAATATATTCAAAAAGTAACTAATATAGACAAATATGACAAAGCTTTTTTTTGTTGTTTTGTTTTGTTTTGTTTTTTGGGGCACATTACAGTGCCGTTTTTAAAGTATCACTAATCAGTTATTAGATCATAAAATCAAACAAATAACTCCTTATATGGGGTTTAGATCATTTCCAGTGCGCTAGTTTAGAGTTTATATTTAGAATTTATATTTTAATCTACATTGTGCAAGTCCCATGCCATGGATGGTTGCCATATTTGCTGCTATGTTAGTCTGAATGTCTAGGACTGCAGGAGAGGAGAAGAAGAAAGCTCACCAGCAGTCGCTTCGTGCTTCTTTACAGTTTCAATCTCATATCGAAACAACTGGTATATTGAAATGATTTTGGACAAGATAATTCTATCCAGTTTGAAGTGGCTAACTATCTAACTTTGATAATTTATTACAGATATGTTGTATTTTCTTCTGCAGGAAGCACATGCTTCCTGCACGTGCATTTCTACCTAGCTACCTCCTCTTTTGCTGGTTGGCTTTTTTCATTGCCCTTTAGTCCATTATGTCTTTGCCAGCGACCCTGCAGTTCTTTGGCTCAGCTCTATCTACGGAAAAAATCGATGTTAATGCATTAACACACACACTGCAGGAATTGCAGTGGCGCTGCGATCAGATCTCAAGCAGAATCATCCAGGTGTACAATGGAGTACATGCAGTTCGTACAGTGTGTTCACAATAGTGAGAAAGTACCGCCCAGGGAGGAGAGATATCATGACTCACTCTGAAGTTTGCCATCAGCTTCACTTAAGAACTCCAGCACAGTCTGCTCCAACCAGCCATCACTCATTTCCCTCATACTGAAGCAGCTACAAAGTTTGAAAAAAACAAAAACAAACAACCATTGCAGCAACAATGACTTCTTCTTCTCTCTGTTACCTCCTCTGGAACAGAATGACAAGCCACTTTTTCAGCCTCAAATTAA
The DNA here is from genome assembly GCA_900302555.1 of Myripristis jacobus. NCBI lineage: Eukaryota > Metazoa > Chordata > Actinopteri > Holocentriformes > Holocentridae > Myripristis > Myripristis jacobus. The sequence goes on along the minus strand of OMLB01018862.1, from coordinate 12,761 downwards.
AAGTAAATCCAGGCTGCACACTGTCACTTACTGCCTGCTTTGCCCTGTGCATTGTGCATCATGCATACAAATGTATAAATCTCCAAACTAAAGGAATCACTCAAAAAATGCTGCAATATTCAATGTCCCTTACATTTATTCATAATGCTAAACAGCACTCAGCCAGACATCTGTTGCTCCTATAAGTGCTACACATTCCTCTTAATTTCTTTAATTGTACCACCTGATATCCTATTAAGTAGTCTGATCCAGCTTTTATCATAGTGTCAGATTCTCCCTACTGTTGAATTTCAACAATGCATACGCCTCATGTTAACTAAACTGAAGTGAACTCTGTCTACATTCAAGGACTGACGTGGACAACTGCTAGAGGTCAGTGGGTGTGTGTGTTACATTGTGAAAGACTGACAGAGTGTGTGCGTGTGTGTGTGTGTGTGTGTGTGCTGGAAGATGGCTCAAATGAGGTCGTTGGGTCACATAAGGACATGGAAAAGGGGATGTGGCTCAGTTTGGGAGATTGTCCGACTGACCATCCACTCTGAGGGCCTCCACCCACACTGTGGTAACTTGCACATGGTATGAAAACTTCAACCAAAATAACCAGTGCATTTTAGCACAGTCATGAGAGTAGTGTGGAGGTAATTGATAGAGTCATGATCCCAAGCCTGGTCCTTGCTGTACAAAGGACAAACTGAGCCTGGCTTTCAGCAGAAAGAAGCAACGGAAGGGACAAAGAATGTTTAACCATGCAAGTTAAAGTGAATGTTCCATTTGAGAAAAATGCTGATAATGATTGACTGCTAAGAAGCATTTGACGGACAATGACGTGCAGGAGCTTGACAATCCAAACGAACGCATAATTTAAAACGGCACAGATTCATGCTAAAACAACATTTAAAACTGCTTTGAAATCATATCACATAGATATGGAGGTCCTGATTTCACAATACCATGTCTCAGCTCAGTGTTGGCGTGGGTCAGCCTAGAAACATCTGTTGGCTAGGATGTTATTCTCAATGATAAATGGTGTTTGGCCTTGCCAAGGTCAAATTGTCAATAAATGAAACAATTAAAACAATTCAGGCTGTTCCCTGAGGGTGACGTTTGATTGTGGTCTGTTTCCTTATTAAAGTGGGTACAATGAGAGCAGACAAACACTAATCTCAAGGGACATGCAGTCAGCTGAGGGATCACGCCACCTGGGTGCTGCAAGGCCACATTCAAACAGTAACATTTCTGTGGCCAAATTCCAAAAAAGAAAGCAAGGACTCTGAACTAAAACACGTCTCTCAGTAATTTAGAGAATCATGATTTTGTATCCCAAAGGACCTGATATCCTTCTCTAGAAAACCTGCAGCTGAAACCTCCATCTATGAGAAATTATGCAGCTATTTACAGGGATACACTGGTGCAAAAAAAAAAAAATACTGACAGCCTGATAGAACAAAAGGCACCGGAAACAAGTTTCTCTAACCGCAGCACATTGTGGGCCATGCCAGCATATGCACAGTATATTTTCCTTTCTCCTGCACGCAGACCTGTTGCTGTGAGGTGGTTTGTCACGCTCTATGTGGAAAAATGCCATTTCCAACCCGAGAATAGTCTTAGGAGGAAAGACAGGGGCAGTCACTTGACCGAATGCTATAAGGCCCTAAAAATGCACCCTGCTAAAGCGCTTAACAGTGAGCAAACCCACTCAGCATGCCTGTAATTGCATGTAAAAAAGCTTGTTACAGCAAAGTAATGTTACATGGCCCGCATTTATCTGACCATGCACTTTTGGCTGGTGCGCTGCGTCCCTGAGGTTGGCGTGCAACGTGGATGATCCCCTCTTCCAACCAGCTGGCCTATCATTAACGTTCCCCCGGCGAAAACAGGCATTTTCCTCAAATCCATGCTTTCACTTTCCTCTTGTTATAAAACATGCTGCCCACGCAAACACAGGTCCATGGATTTAGATTTAACTACATGGTTGCGCTTATAGCCACAGGTCCTGTTTTAGCCTGGGCACTGGGAGTGTGCTGAGCTGTGACTGTGAGTCACCACACACACTAAGACGGACGTTAAATAATCTATGACTTTTTTCAACCACGGAGATTGGGGCAACAGGTGTCTGGTGGCCAGTAAAGGAACAGAAATGTCTAAAAGTCACATTTTCAAAGTAAAGGGGAGAATGCTAGCTAATTAAAGCAGAGATCCAACAGACACATCTAGTTAAGAGGTCATATATCACCATGCTAAATACTGGAGCAGTAAAACAACTTTGTCATTGGCTTTATTGCCCGAAAACAAAATGTTCTGCAAGGCCAGTTGCTTGCTTGTAGCATGATCCTCCATCTTTGAGCAGTTGAAAATGCGAGCGTATGTATGGCCCAAAAACTGTCAAAGCTTGTAAGCAGACTTGGTTTGGGGTAAAAAAAAAAAAAAAAAAAATCACCAAAATACATTGTTTTTGTCCTTGAGGCCTAATGAACATGCTGGATGCATTTCCTTCCTCAAATGACATTTGCAAAGAAAAGGGCTGAAACTCCCCATTTCATTCAAGATCTAATTTGGTGCAGAGACAGACTGGTAACAAAACATAAGCCTGGAAATTTCCATTAGAGTGATCCCAACATATGCTGCATTTGCACCACTGGCAAAGACTTAACTTAGAATATTTTGAAAGTTGCACTGTTTACATCAGCAGGTGTACTACGGTGTGCTAGAAGAGCACGTTATGTAAACCAAGCAGGGACTTGGTTTTCCTGCGCTGTAGTGCCACTAGTGGTCACAAACTAAATTGTGGGACCATACCAGTGATTTTGAATGTAATAGCATTGGAATAGTGGAATGAATGGAAACCAATTGTTGGATAAAAAGTAGGGAAACATGGTATTGGAGTTCTATACATATTTTGTTAAACCTACAAAATCACTGGTATGGTCCTTTAATGTTCCTTTAAAACACTGGCCATGGCAAACCACAATATTAAACACACAGAACTGAATTGTGTGTGACAGTTTGCCTTCAAGAGTTGATGAGTTGACATGGTTTGAGTGAGTACATCAGTTTTTGCATGCATGCCTACTGATACTGATTATATACTGCAGTGACAGTGTAGCCCCAGCTTTCCAAGGCAATCTCATCACAATCTGTCACTCTTTCTGGTTTGTGGCCCTTTGGACCACACAGGCCTCTGCCACAGACTGTCAAACTTTAGCTCATCTTTCTTGGTCCTGAGCGTGTTACATAACCTTGGTGAAATATGGGTTAAAAGGGCTGATGGCCATACCACCCACTGAGACTCCTCACGTGGACGCTGGATGCCAGATTGGTTACCAAATCTCATCATCTCTTCTCCTGACCCCCCTAATGATGATGTAGCAACACAAATTCATACTGGCGACAAATGGCCCCAGATTGGTTGTACAAACGCTCCCCACAGCCTCGCCCATAGGGCCTCTGTAATGTGAGGACAAGGCAGCATAATAAAGTGATGACACTGTGTTGAGAGAAACCCTGCTGAAGATTGATGACACTATAAAACCAAAGTGATGAAGACGAAGACTTTACAGCGCAGCTCACGTTTTACACGCCAGTGGGGTGAATGCAGTGGGTGAAACTGGGGTCACACAGGGTCCAGTACAGACTGCTGGAACAAAATGTCTGCAATTCAATACATACATGCACATACATGTACATATAGATGCAAAAACACCTTTTGTTTTACTTATTCAGGGATGAAATGGAGGGCAAACACAGAAACAAAAGTTACTCATCTTTTTAGGCTGACTCAAATTTTAACTAGATCAAAGTACGCAGTATTAACGTGCAGGCCATTCCCATTGCCAGGGCGTCAAATATCACATCTTTGATATGCCCTTCGGTGTTTGATACTGACACCAAAGCACCAATTAGAAGGCAAAGGCACCCTTTGGTGACAGAGTGAGATGCAGGGGATGGTGATGTAGTATAAAGCAAAAAGGTTGATTCCTATTTCTAGAGAGAACTTTGTGAGTGACTGAGACTGTCGAGTTTTCATTTCATTTCCCTAACCTTAACCACGTGGTTTTGTTACCTTAACATAACCACGTGAGTGACCGGTGATAAAATGAGACAGCCTGATGTGTCTCATCTCACCAAAGGCACCCTTTGGCGTCGGCATCAAATGCAAAAGGTTTGTGACTGAGCTGTGGTATTTGACAACCTGGGAATAAGAATGTGTTGCAAAGTGGTATGAGGATAAAGTTTGAAACAGGGAAACTGTTTTTTTCTGAAAATAGAACTCAACTGTGGACTGTGAACTGTGGACTCAGCTTTAGGTTACCAAGGAGGTAATTCAAGGTCACAGAACTTAAATTGGGGTAGAACTGAATTTCCTATTCAAATCAACATAGGATGGTTGGCCATTTTTATATGCCTTGTTGCCATTGCAAAAACCTGTGGCTGTTGTACCAAGCTAACTTTTACATTGCATTTGGTGGTTGATTACTAAATTTATAACAACTTTCAGCAAGCAGCCCCAGCACAGCATATCTTCCCAGTTCTCAAGCTAGTGTGACACACTTGATGGCCCTTCTGATGTCACTGTAGCAGCTTACCAAAATCAACATTTTATTCTATACCAGCCAAATGACCACAGCAAACAGTTCAATGTCTGTTCTATTCCATTCATTCATTCATTCATTCATTCATTCATCCACTGTACTTACCTATTAATTAATCTAATCCTTTCCAGGAACTGCACACATGGTCACGCACCTGGGGCTTTGTGGATGACAATAAATTATCACACAAGTTACCTCTGGGGTCTCTATGCTGAAGCAATTACTATAAGACTGTGTACTGTTATTCAAATCAAAAGTTCTCCCAAGCTCTCCAAATTCTAAATATTGTCATTATTTTAAAGTTATCAGCTCCATCCCTAAATGGCAGGCCTCATTTCACCTTCACATTGCCTGCTTAGATCATCCTTTTCCATTTTAGTTAACCTTTCTCCTCCACCTGTTCCTACAGTGTTGTGTACTTTGGCTGTGGTGTCCAGTGGAGCAAACAGGTCTCAGTGTTAATGGGAAGCATTAGTCTGTCTGGATCAACATGAAATGCACATCGATCTTCCTGCTGTCCCTGGCAACAAATCCAGCCTCCCTGGCCTCGGCCACTAATAGCCCCTAATAAGGAGGAAATGAAGCATGTTTGATTTGTGAGACGGGACATCCCTGCGCAAACCTTAGGCCATATACTGTCCAGTCATCATCCACATGATCAATGAACTGTACAGCAGAGACTGGGTCTTAACCATGTAAACATTATATTCTGATTATGTCACTACCATTAGATTAGCTGTAAGAGCAAGCAAGAGCAATTTCTAACAAACACTACTTTATTTTACTGGCATCAATACAGACCAGTCAGAGCATGTACCCAGTTTAAAGGAGCACTATGCAAAATTTAGGATGACCTAGGAGAGGACTGTTTAGACTCAACTGACAAAAAAATGTGCTCAACTGTACTCAGCAGTCATGTAATGTTGCATCAGTAAACTGCAGAGAGCATGTTTACCAGCCTGGCCGGTCCATGAGAGTATGCAGGTCGCAATCCCAACTAAAAATATCCCTGATATCCATTCAGCTGGAAGTTGCAGCTGTGTTTGTACTTAGCCCTGCCCCTTTTCGGCACTGCTCTTGTCATAGGACATGCCCTCCTCACCCCCAGTCAGCATGGAAAGTTTGTCAGTGCTGCCTTAACCTGGATCAGCCTCCCCACCAGGTTATATGATGTTTAGAAAGTCTTTGTGCTAATCCAATCACCACGGTCCCTTGAAGGCAATTCAATCACTTCTGTTGAGCAGCCTTTCCACCAAGTTGCATGAAAATTCTTCAAAATTGGTACGTCTGTCTTGAGAATTGAGTGTAGAAAGACATCATTGCTTATTGTTTTTGAGGGGTTCACACCAAAACCTGATTTTTTTTTCTCCCATTAAACTTCATTCTTGCTAGCTTGACATGTAATCACGCCTATGATTGGCCCCTTAAATTTTAAAGCAGAATTTTAGCGCAACAACAAAAAGGCATAGAGTTAAATAACTGATGATTTTCCACACAATCAGTTATCATGACGGCAAAAACAAGGAAAATAAATCCCAGGCTGAAAAGTATTCTTTGAGTGAAAGTGTCGCTTCAGAGGAAAACAGCTCAATCATTCTGTCGTCTGTTTTGTGCTTGTACATGTAGCCACTATGTTTCACTTTTGATTTACTTCCACTGTTTCCTGTGCATAATGTGGCAGGAATCGTTGAGAGAGAAATAAAGTTAATGTCCATGTCTCACTTTCTGATGACACTTCCTGAAGATGTTGCATGTGATGATAATACATCACATGCAACAGCTTCACTCAAGATCAGCAAGTAAATTGATATCTCAAAGCAAACTTTCATGCATACAGGCAAGCGAGCAAACAAAGACACAGACAGATGCAGGGCTAAATATAACATTTCACAGTGGCAGCAGGGCAGTCATATATTTGAGGGTGATAATGTTTCAGTAAGCAAACACCAGCCGTGATAAATGTATAACTGTTTCTGGAGCCTCTCTGCAGGTTAGAGATTATTTTGCACATGCACCAAGAAATAAACGACTAAAAAGCACATTAAGCAACTAATTGTCATTCACCCAACATCTCCTCTTGCATAGTGTTCCATAGACGTAATAGCTAAGTTTGTTTACAGTAACTCTAGGGTAAAAAACCGAAACCGAAAACGAACATTCAACTTCAATGGCATGGAGCAGACGTGGGTGAAAAAATAAGTAACAGCTGAGAAGTGATCCCAGCTCAAGAGAAAATGGTGAAATCTCATTTTATTTGGGTGCATCAGGTACAGTAAAGAATGGAGAGGGCTCGGAATTTTCCGATTTCTGTCTGAGAAAAGCAAACCTGTTCTTTAAACAATCCACCTTAAACTAGCAGTTAGCCCGCCCCCCATTAGATGGTGCTGTTTTCACCAAGCAGATGTTATTTCAAAGCTTACCAACCTTTATGTGGATGATGGCCAGTTTGACCTTGATATAAATCCCTCGAGCAGGACAAAAAAAGATACAGTATATGGATTATTACAGTAGTTCAGGCAAGCATGGACATCATTTACTTACATTTCATACACTCTACAATCAGATATGACCACAACCAATGTCGAACAAATGGGTGGTCCATATTAACGGATTTGGCACTCACTGCCTGTTGCTACCACATCCCATTATTTTAACCTCCCCTCCTCCTGAGCCTTCTAATGTATTAGCATTCAGGATTTCACTGTGAGGACGATGGATGTTTGTTCATTTGATGGGGCTTCTTGTCTGTTATTTAATAATATGTCCCTCTTAGGCTCTGCCTGGAGGAGTTATGTCTGTGTCATGCTTGTTCAAATTTGTTCTGAAGCATCACATCAGCAGAGCCACACCACTAAACTAATATAAATGTTTTGTATCATGGTATCATGTCAGATTTTTCAAACCACCAATGACGGCTGACTTCTGACCAAAGAGCCAATTAAATTTGCTGATGTCACAAGCCTCTGCAGTTCAAAGGAATAGCCATTTTTCCACCTGGAAGTGGCTGTTGTTGAAAGTCTGATGTCACGGCTATTCGGTGTGCAGAATACATTTTAAGCATTTCCGATCTTTTAATAGTGTGCTGTGACCATGTTGGCCAGATGGCAAAAGAGGGTCACCAGGCCATTAGCATCCATAAAATCCTCCTGTATTCTAAAGAATGACCTACATTTTAACATGGATAGCAGGTTAGCACAGGTGTTGACATAATTTAAAGTTGTGCTCCATTTAAATCTGACTGATCCAGGGTCTTGGTGTTGTGAATGCTGGCTCACTGAAAGGCGCTGCTCTGTTAATTACTTGTGTCCCATCATCCGTGCAACTGTCCTCAGCCTTGTTACTGTCATTTCCCCTGTTACTAGACTTTGTCACCATGTCAAGTGGGCTCAGTGGCTGGCTGTATTGTAATCATTGTAGTTTGTGTGTCACAACAAAACTTTGGACAGATTTTATCGGATCAGACCTGGCAGGTTGGTTGGAGTTAGGGAGACCAGAAAATCCCCCAAAATTCGCAGCAGTCCTGAATTACAAGCAGTTGTCCCGAATCCCAAATCCTGTCCTCTCTGTCACAAAAATAAGACTTGTTTGTTTTAATTTTTTTTTTTTTGGCATTTGCTTTATTTGGTAGTCACAATAGAGAGAGACAGGAAATGCAAAACCCAAGTTTGGATGAGTTATAGGCCAATGAAACATTAAATACTGATCGCTGTGAAACATTGATTCGGTGTTGCCCTCAGACAGGCACTGTTAAGTCCATAGCCCACATGAATGAACAAAAATAATAAATGTGACCGCTGAGTTTTGACTTTTATGTGTTTTACTGCTACTGTTAATGATTTGCACACTGATACATACAACACAGTCACTGCGTTTCTTTTTCCTAATGACAGACCGTTGACTTCATGTTCATCAGTAAAAACAATACATTTTAGTGTTGAGACTTTCGTGTGTTTTACTGTTACTGCTACTATTCAGTGATGCTGAATGTAATAAACTGGACGCCATGCCCACCATGACCATGAGACCACACCCACCCTTTGCTGTCAATTTTTTTTTCAACACTGAAAGGTCAAGGTCAGTATGGGACATGAGCGAGTCCTGGTACCATGTCATTAAGTACAAGGACAATAGGTACAATAGGTTGTGTCTTCCTGGCACAGGGCAACTATTTGGAACTTTCCTATAGACGCTACTCTCTGGATCTACTTTCCAATTTAAATATAATTTAAAAAAGGGATGCTTAATTTAGTCAAAAAGTGGGTACCAGGACTTGTTATATTGGCATAATCCATTGGCATGTAATGGCTTGATCTGTGTTATCACAGAAAAAAGAGGGTTTGTGAGCCTTCCTGTGCAATGAAAAAAGGAATGAGAGGAAAGACCCACTGAGGGTCTAACAAAAAAAAGGGAAAAATAATCAACCAAGTAAAGCATGAATTAGCATGACTGTCCAGTTTCTTTGGTAATTTTTATGGAGATCCTACAGTAATCTGTTAGATGCAATTTGCAATTTGCAATATAGAGAAATAGAAGTAAATTCATTTTATTTACAGCATACTCACAAAATACAAATACACAAAAAGCTACTTGAATGTACTAACAGGGAGAGTTAATGTAATTCATTATTTTCCTCCTTTCGTCCTGAACTTTTCTTACCTTTTCTTCCCTATGATGTAAGGCAGCAGCAACCTAAGCCTTGACTTGACACGCTTTGTAAGATGACTTACAAAGCGTGTGTGTGTCTGTGTGTGTGTGTGTGTCTGTGTGTGCGCACGCCCGCGAGAGAGAGGGAGACTGGAAAAGGATAGTTTATCTCCATCTGGCAGCCTGTGCTACTCCAGTGTCTGACATTTACACCCCTGGCCAGGGTGTTGGTTTCATCATCAGGTGTTTCATGGAACTTGCCAGAAAATAGAATCATGTGAACTTCTCTATCATGTTATTGTAGTTCAAATGCCTGTGGGTTGCACATTTTTCAAACCGGATTAAAAACAATGCCCTGCTGCTTCTGTTGCTCTGTTGCTCAACAAACATGAGGTTTTTAAGGCGCACACAGGGAGGCTTTTTTCTTCTCTTTCTTCTCTTTTTCTTTGTCCTTATATTCATTTTCTTTCAATTTGACCATCTACACTGGACTAAGTGGATCTTTCCACTGAAGCAGGATATTAATTGTAGTGACATTTTATGCATTCTGAGAATGGGCTCATGTAGTTTTTGTCTTGGTGTTAATCTTGTCTGCATTCTTGTCAGCATTTTGTATTGTCTGCAATGAATACAGATTGAAAAAAAAAGATTATAAAAAAGCACTAAAAAGCAATACTGGCCTAATATATCGGCAAACTGATATCGCTCTCATCGCTAGCTGGCACAGAGCATTTGATTAGTGACAAGATGTCATGCTTGTTGTCATGTTGTTTTGAGTGAATGAGTCAGTTGAATATGTCCTCTACTGTCCATTTGCACAGTATAGAGGAGCCGCTTGGTCAGCTGTCTTCCCTTTTGGTTCCTGCCAGGACGGAAACACCTGCAGGCCAATCTGTTGCACTCAAACATGTGACAGCCTGTCAGGAAGCCCAGAGCCCAGCTCACAACATGCAGTACAGGTCAAAAAGAGAACAGAATTTCTACAGGGGGGTCCAACAATTTGTCACATCCACCGTGACACCACCACAACAGGTGATGACAGGCTGACGAATATCAAATAGAGGTGAGTGGTATGCATGTGTGTGGGAAAATACAGGTCAGCAAAAAGTGCCTGAGATGATTGGGCAAGGCTTGACAGAGAAAGGGAGATTGAGTGTGTGGGCGTGTGATTGTGTGTGTGTATTTGTTTGTGTGTGTGTGTACGTGCGGGTGGGGTGACGGGGTTGGGGGCAGTAATGTGGTCCCTCTCAGATTGATGGGAGTTCTTGGCACCGGCCTCCTACAGTTCTCCCCTGCATCAACGCTCTGTGTTGTCACCCTGCCAAGAGAAAAATGTCACTACCATATTAGATTCCCCTCCTCTGTGTATTTCCCAGCCATCATGTGGAGCCGCTGGCTATAAATGGAAGCCCTTCCTCTCACCAGCTTTTCAGTTGACCATCCAGCTCCTGGCCGAGGCCAAATGGTAAAATCAGCCAGGCTGATCCTGCAATGCTTGTGTAAAGTAGACAGACGCCTCCACAGGGCCCCAACTTTTTGATCCCATGCGATTAGCCTGGAGTCTAATAATGGAAGGCCCGGCGCTGCGATGAATGCTTGATGCTACTTTGTGGAACTGGCTTCATTCAGATGACCTTCTCATGGCCAGTGTGGGCGTTTAAATGAGACTTGGGGTGATTTCCTATGTTTGTGTGTGTGTGTGTGTGTGTGTGTATGTGTGTGTACATTAAAGTGTGGATCAGGTTGCATATTTTTGTCCAAACCGACCCGAGATGGGAGCATACCGAGCCGGACCTGAACCTGGCAGGAATTCTTTTTTTGTGTGTCCGACCCTGACCCGAGCTGCAGATTTTGCTTGTCTTCCTTCACTGGGTGACATTTCCTGCCTGAAGCAGCCTGCGTGTTGCCTTCAGCGTCATCACGTAAACTGCAGCACTACACAGGAAGTTGCCTAGAACAGACAGTGGGTCCATCATTTTTCACTAAAATAACACTGATGTGACTGAACCCTCTCTGAACCCAAACATAATTTCTAAATTTTTGTCCAAACCTGGCCCGTCCCATTGGGTCCCTAGAGGTCCTGACTGTCTTCTGACCTCCATTGAGACAGATGTTGTGAATGGTGAACAATCACCCAAAAGACTATAATGAAGACATTATAAGTTGACATGAAATCGATCGTTGTAAATCAATGGTGGTAAAATGATGGCAAGTTCAAAGGATTTCCACAGACATTAAAGCTTTTTATTTCCTAAATGGCTCCTGATGGCATTCATATCAGCACATAGAAATGTGCATCTTCTTAACCAGCATCAGGTCACTTGCATCAGTGCACAGTAAATGAAATTATCATTTAGAGAGCTGATTTTATGGAAATATGCCATTGACTACTGTTCATTTAACACTATTTAGCCCCAGTTTTAGCGCTCTACGTCGCCCCCTGGAGATGGTCTCACGTATTCTCATAGGTAGACTATCTCTAGTAAACATTCTCTGCACAAGAATTATTCATGCATTCATACACATGAGGAGGTTCCGCTGTTGACGATTCACATTGTACATTTGCCACTTAAAGATTTTTTCATAGTCGGCCATGTCTTTTTTGTTTACATTTGGAGTGGTGTATTTAGAGCGCTTGGTGTTTGGAAGTCGGAAATTTGAACTTGGAAATTCCGTCCTCTTATTTTGAATGGAAATCAACTGTAGTCTATAGACTTAGAGCCAAAGGAGATCCCACTAAAAGGGCCTAATTAGAGTAAAACAGGGTTAAGGGGAAGGTAAAAGAGGGCGTCCTGGTAGCTTACCAGACAAGAGCCATGTGTTACCATGTGACCAAGACCAAGGAGTCTGATCGCAGCATCTTGGGTTTGAATAGACCTCAGGCCATGCAAGTCATCCCCTCACTCTTGCCCGTCTCTCCTGTCTCTCTCCTCTGTGACTGTCAAATAAAGCAGAGATGCCAAAAAAATCATCTTTAAAAAAAAAAGGGGAGGCAGGACCTAGGGCTAAATGGGTGAAGGATTGAAAGGGCTATGGCTTATGGCGTGAGTGTTAAAGGTAAAAGGACTACAGGGCTAAAATGGCAATGTTAAAAGGTGGCTTAAATGAACTAGGGATAAAGGGGCTAGGGCAAGTAGGACAAGGGGTTAGGACCGAAGCCAAGATAGCTCATGGTGTCATGGTCATCAAAATCTACCTCATCAGTTTTTTTTTTTTTCTAGAGTCACAGAACAGTCTTACTGAGGTATCTCCTCAGAGCCTAACTGATAAACCATTGCATGCTAATTCACAATCATTTTAAACACCTTTATTAATTTCAGTAATCTAATAACATACAGTACAGGCCAAAAGTTTGGACACACTTTCTCATTCAATGCGTTTTCTTTATTTTCATGACTATTTACATTGTAGATTCTCACTGAAGGCATCAAAACTATGAATGAACACATGTGGAGTTATGTACTTAACAAAAAAAGGTGAAATAACTGAAAACATGTTTTATATTCTAGTTTCTTCAAAATAGCCACC
>OMLB01018861.1:0-34356 GCA_900302555.1 Myripristis jacobus | reverse complement strand
GTACAGTGGCTTCATGCAGCTGTCTTTGTGTGCCTACATACAGTAGTAACGCCTGTGTCGGAACAAAAACACTCAGCCCCTGTAGTGAGATTAAGACGCAGTTATAAATACATCTAATCAAAAAGGCGATCACCCCAATTTTCCAAAAGTGTACAAACACCCAAAACAGGCCAGAGAAACGGATTGGGCTATTTTTGTTTCCTCCAAAGGCTACACATTTCTCTCTCTCTCTCTCTCTCTCTCTCTCTCTCTCTCTCTCTCTCTCGCTCTCTCTCTCTCTCTCCCCAAATATGTCTTTGTTTTCCTGCACACACAGTAAACCGCAGCTTCACACCGGTCATGTCTGCTTAGGCTATGGGAAAAATCACCCTTGTTTTCCAGGAGGACAGAGCTAAATCAACGATACTGGTCAGTTTGTTAAATCCCAGATCTTGGCTGCTCTGCTGAATTCACATTCTTCAGCTAAACTTCACTAACCTCTGCTGTGCGTGTTGACTAAACGCTGAACAAAACCCTGAGCCCTGGCCGGCTGGTGGGAGGGTCTTGAGTCCAGAGCGCTCCGCTGCAAGCGGAAAGTCAAATACCGGCACGACCAGGATCACAGACACGGCGGCAGGCTCGGTAAGGAAAGAAAACCCTGTGCAGATCTGAATTAAGCTCTTTGGCAAAGATTATACACTGCAGATGTTTTCTTGTTAATTGCTTTCTTGGTCTTGTTAATGATCAGAGTGAGAAATTGTTTCTTAAAGATGACCCACCCAAACTCAGTGGTCGATTAGTTTGTCCGCCGTTTGACTATATGACATCAGTTTATTGTATAGCCTACATTATGCCATGCTATATCAAATGATGGTAGGTTATATGGGGATAGGGTATTTTAAGAAAGTTACATGAGGACCTGGCTAAATCCAGACTCCTCAGCTCCATGGCTACAGAGAAATTAAGCAGTAGTAGCCTCTCCTCGGGATCATTATAAGGCAGGCTATTTACAGGCTTAATGGTCTTTTACGGTCTCATCACTGCCTGCTCAGTAGCCTGAATGTGTGAAAAGGTTTGAGAGAGAGAGAGGGAAAAAAACAGGGGTTCAATCTTTAATGGCATTCAGACATTCCAATCTGGCGCAACACAATTTCCTCTCCTAAAATAGACATTTCACTCGGGAACCCTTTCATTCCACTGTCATCGTCAGGAAACGGCAATTCTTTTAAATATATTTTTAGTGTAAATGCATTCGCCAGCTTCCAGGATGATAAAAAAAAATACGCTACAGCTTTATAGATTTTCTATTTGTATGCTTATGTATTTACAACTGCAAGCAGCCATGCGCGCACATGCACGCGGCTCCCTGGAGAGCAGAGTTACCTGCACAGGCATCAGGATGCTTACAGAGGACATTTATAGGCTATTGCAGAAAGCACCTCAGAGCAGTATACCACTAGGGGAGAGATGTCCTCAGCAACATAGCCTACAAGTTCACTGGAAAAGAGTCTGCCACATAAATATCTGTCATACTGGTCTAGAAACCTCTCTTTTGTGTCAATGTTGCTTTCTGTTGTTACTTGTACAGATCAGGTTTTTGAGGTTTAGACAAAGCATCAAAAACTCTGTAAATTCCTATATGGTGTTCGGCTTTCAGTCTTGTGGTGCCTCCATGCCTTGATAATTCAGTTTGCTGTCATCATGCTGTGTAGAGGGTGTCCAGGGCTGCGTCCGCCTCGGTTTTAGCTGCTGGAGGTTTTTCCAGTGAAGCGTCAGTTGACCCACAGCGTTTGGTCACCGGCTATTTCAGAGACTGTGATCCTCCCGGCTTCCTGACGTCAATTTAGTGCCGGTGCAGCAGACAGATCAGTATGATATAAGGGGCTGCTAGACAGTCTGGGAGAGGGAGAGAAAAAGAAAGAAAGAAAGAAAGAAAGAGAGAGAGAGAGATAGGAAGAATAAAAGAAGGGACGCTGGACTGGACCATGTTGATCTGATATTCCTCATATATAGCGGGAAACCCGGGTAGGATTTTCTTTGTATTATTTCCTCCTCTTCCTTTTCATTTGCATCGCCTGTCTTCTCATTATAGGCTGTAAGGCTGGTTAACCTGCCGTCCAGGACTAATATGAAAATGTATAAGATGTTACATCGCCGCTGTTAAAGCCTTATGGTTGGTGTAGCTATATGCATTTGTCCAGTTATGTCAGTGTAATGGAGCCTGTCATATCCTACTGTATAGCAGCGCAGCGGCATCTCTTTGTCTAGCAGCGGTAAGGGCTGCATTAAAGCTGCATATGATAATGTTATGGATCTGATGTAACCCCCCTCACCAGATCTTTTGGGGTGCTTTTGTCCTCCTCTGAACATTACACAGTGAACACAGTGTTCTGCTCAAAAACATGAGTCTTACAGGAGAGGGAGGGTGGGAAGGTAGGGGGTGTGGAGTGGAGGAGAAAGGGGGGGTCCGATTTCTGACAGCCGGAGGGAAAGACAGCCAGTGCTGGGGCAAATCATTGCTAGAATAAACTGGGAGAGGGCAAGATGGTCCAAACCTGTCCAGTGTCTCAGTCAGCCTGAGCAGGAAGGGAGAAGCCCTTTGATAAAGCATATGAAGGGGATTCCTCTGCACTACTCTACTCCACCTTACTCCACATTACTCTACACCAGCACGGCAACCACATCCCCATAGCAACAGCTAAAACCGGCACTCTGCCTTCCCAATAGGTGGCTCCAGCTTGAGAACTCCTGTTCCACCAGATAGACCTCACAGTGAAGCCTTTGTGAGCGCTGTTTTGTTGGCATGTGCACGCTGACTGATTTCTAGCCACTCCAGCAGCCTCTGCCAAGTTATAAATATAGACACTTGCACTGTTAACCATCTGCATGCGAGCAACATCAAGATCCTAACAGTGGCATGTCTCCCATCAGTGAGCGTGGCCTGAGTCGAAGGGGGGTCCCAGTCCTGTGAGCGCGTGTGTGTGTGCAGCTATGGGAAAGGACTACTACAAGATCCTGGGCATCCCCAAGGGCTCCAATGAGGAGGAGATCAAGAAGGCCTACCGGCGCATGGCGCTCCGGTTCCACCCTGACAAGAACAAGGATCCCAACGCAGAAGAGAAGTTTAAGGAGATTGCCGAGGCCTACGAGGTGCTAAGCGACCCCAAAAAGAGGGTCATCTATGACCAGCTGGGAGAGGAAGGTGAGGGGGTTTGTGTGCCTGGACTGAACCCTGTCTGTCTGTCTGCCTGTCTGTGAATCCATGTAATGAGTAGGATCACCATGTAAAACCAGTCAGAGACCAGTCATAGGCTGGCCAGGCTTCAGCGCTCTCTCAATGAAGCCTTGTTAAACAGGCGTTATGATGGATTAAGTTGTTACAGAATTTAGAAATAGCTCAGTAACTGACTCAGCATCTAATATAGCAGTGGAAGACAAGCAGTGCTGGGCCATCAATCTTCTGAGAGGGTGACTGCTAAAGTGATAAAGTGATAATTCTGTCTCCTCTTTTCCATGAATTTATGCAAGTGGGAGATCGTGCACTGGGATCAGCACCATGTACCAGACCCAACTCCTTGTATAGTTGCCTATGTCACCTTCTGGGTCTTCACTTTAACTGTGAAATGAGTGTGTGTGTGCGTGCGTGTGTGTGTGTGCATGATGATAGACAGATGGCCTAAAATCATGCCATTCTGCAGATGAATAGTAACGACTGGCGTAGTTTGTATTCGTGGGTGTTTTTGTGCATATGTCCGTTGGGATAGGTGTCTCCACCACCGGTGCTGTTGGAAGACCAGTGATGCTGTGGGATTTTTCCCACCCACATAGGCTCCACTCTCCTCTCTGCTGTAACCCACACTCTGTCTTCTCAAAATAGGCTCCTATGTCGAACGGTTGAGTGCTCGTGAGTATTTGGGCTGGTTGGAGTATGTGTCATTTAAGGTCTCACGTCCTGCTCTCCCTCATTCAGGTTTAAAGACAGGAGGCAGTAGTTCCTCTGGTGCTCCTGGCAGCACGACATACCACTACACCTTCCATGGAGACCCCCACGCCACCTTTGCCTCATTCTTCGGCGGCTCCAATCCGTTCGACATGTTCTTTGGCTCCAGCCGCAATCACAACCGCTCCAACGGCTTCTCCTTCCACAACGACCACAGCAACGACACGGAGCAGGACATGGACATGGACGATGACGACCCCTTCACTCACTTTGGGCGACAGTTTGGCTTCCCAGGGGGGATGAACAATGGCTTCCCAGGGGAGGGGCGCAGGCGGCGGGGCGTGCAGTCAGAGCGCCTGGGAGCCGGCCGCAAGCAGCAGGACCCCCCGGTGGTCCACGAGCTGAAGGTCTCGCTGGAAGAGATCTTCCACGGCTGTACCAAGCGCATGAAGATCACCCGCCGCAGGCTCAACCCAGATGGGAGGAGCATGAGGACGGAGGACAAGATCCTCAACATCGTCATCAAGAAGGGCTGGAAGGAGGGAACCAAGATCACCTTCCCAAAGGAGGGGGACGAGACCCCCGAGAACATTCCTGCCGACATAGCATTTGTGCTCAAGGACAAAGGACACACCCACTTCAAGAGAGATGGTTCCAATATCATTTATAACTGCAAGATCAGTCTGAAAGAGGTTGGTGTCTCTGCCTCCATCTATCTATCTGTCTATCTATCTGTCTGTCTGTCTGTCTGACTGTCTGTTGTGGTTCTCATGGTTTATTGGTAGATTTTCACTCTCTCAATACTACCAGTGTTAGGGTGTTCATATCCCTTTTCCCGTTTAAATTTAATGCACTCATGGAGCTCTATGTCTTTGATGATTATCCGCCGAGTGGCATAAGTTATCTGTCGTTTTCATTCCTTTCATTGTCCTGTTCTTGGCACTTTGCACCCTTGACAAAAGAGTGTTGCACAGAGTGTGCTGGTGCATGGATGGGATTGTAATTTAATGGTAGGTTTATGTGCTGCATGGGTGGTCATGTAAAACACATTGTGTGTATGTGAGTGTGTGTGTGTGTGTCTAGCTAGAGGGCAGGATCAACGTGGAACAGAGGAGTGCTCCTCTCCCTCACTGCGGTGCGAGTGAGCGAGCAGGAATGTGGTGTCCTTGTGTGACCGGCTCCTCTCATTCTGCACTGCTGTAGAAACACATATATATACATACATACATACACACATAAAAGTGGCAAAACATGAGCGCACACATTTGTACTCACAAGCATACGCATGCATGTAGGCACACATACACTTGGATCTTCAGGCATAAGTGTGCACACATGTACACACACATAAATATGGATTGTAGTGTGAAGGTGGCAACAGTCTTGGCTGTCATTACTGTGACTGGCAGGACATTTAATTAGACGCCCCTACGAGGGCAGCACAGCTCTGGTCCATCCGTGAATTAAACAAGCTTTTATGGTTCTAATGGCGCTGCCACTCAACTGCCTGCGCTCCACATGGTCTGGCTAATAGCAGGTGTTCTCAAACAGTTTGTAATGCCAAGGTAGTTGTTTGTCCTCGAGCCAAGTCAGAACAGTTTTCTTCTAAAAGCTGCAGTGAATGTCATAAATCTCCACAGGGGTGATGCATTGGAAAAACTGAGTCTGCACACAGCGTGAAGTATAAAGACAGCCGAGCTACTGGGATCACTTTGTTCAGAAACATTAAACAGGGAGTTGGTGTTTGATCAGACTTGCACAATGATGAAGTTTGCACTGCAGAATATTCCCATTGCTAAGTCTGGCATTCTCACCGCATCCAGATGAGAGACTTAAGTCTGACGTCGCTAAGACAGGGACAGGGAGATGGGAGGGTGGTGGGGGGGGTCGGTCATGTGATTCAGTATCCAAAGCAAATAAAAGCTCATATTCCACTGATCTGCTCTACTCTGCTCTGCTTCCAGAAGCTCTTACATGGGATGCGGCAAAAGACACAGCACCAGCTACATATGCTGCCACATACAATATAGCCAGTGGTGCACAGTGCATCAATAACATGATATCGCCTGTCCCTGGAGCTCATTGTCCTGCTGTGTGATTGTTTCCAAAACTAAAACAATGCTGCAGATGCTCAGTTCAGAGTACAAAAGCACAATGGGTGAGATGCTAAGACTCAAGCAATAGCGGAATTATAAAGAAATGCCAGCACACTCCAAAAATAATTAACTCTTGCTACTAAACAGTCATGACTACAGTATTTCTGCTGGGTTTTTTCCCCGTTTTGTTTTCTGCCGCAGGGATGGACTAATAGGCAGTTTCACCTCCAGTGGAGCTTACTTTGCTTAGTGCTGACCAGCTGGTTTAACCAAAATGTAAACTCCTGGGAGGCACTGTTAGAGGTTGGTTCTCACTCTGCCATACTTGTACTGTGACAGTTTTCAGTCACAGCTAAAAAGCAAAACGTGCCCCTGTCAAATTGATTCCCCTGAAATAGACATGTGCCTGGATCTATAGGCTGGCTCTCACTGGTAAGGTATTAATGCTGCCTCTGCAGTGTGATGCTGTTGTCAGTGCCCTGTGGCAGTGCTTTGTTAGCGCCCGTCTCCGCTGCACTCGCCTCCGTTGCACTCAGCCCGGCCGAAAAGCCCCCATCCCATCACAGTTATGTGCTAACTGTAGCTGCTGAGCTCTAAGAGCTAAATGGACTGCACTTCACAACTCCACCTCTGATATCATTTATAGTGGCAGACATACTTTATATGTCCAGAGTGTTGACCTTCTAATAAGATGTTGATTCACTGAGAGGTGGACAGCATGGGCACTTTTCTTTGATTACAGTGTCTGAATCCTGTTACTTGTGCTTTAAGTGTGTGTGTGTGTGTGTGTGTGTGTGTGTGTGCGTGCGTGCGTGTGTGTGTGTGTGTGTGTCGGGATCTAGGGCTTTCTTGTCTGAGCTGAGGCTTATGCAATCAGTGGGTGCTCTGATCAGCTGGCAGTGTGTGTTGAGCGTCATGGCAACCTGTCTGTGTGTGTAGGCCTGGGCTTATGACTTCGTGAATGGAGCTGTGTCCATAACAGGGGGATGAGCCGATCGTCTCCGTCCCAGTCATAGGCTAAATAACCCTCCTAATGTATATGGTGTCCGGAGGAGGGTGATGTCATGGCTGGAAAAGTGTCTGTCCTGTCAAGCAGCTGCTCTGCTTCACTGAACTCCAGCTCTGTGTAACAACATATGACGAGACAACGAAGACCTCCCGGCAGCCTTAATGCAACACAGGCAGGACAGAATGACAAAAGTTGAGTCAAAGGGGTGAAACGGGGGGCAACTTAATGACTGCTGTGTGAAAGCTGGGAGAACTGGGCTGGTGAGGTGGCACTGAGTGGGAGAACCCAAGAGAGGAAAAGTGAAAAACAAACGGTCTCTCTGCCCTCTGAAAGGCTGTACTGGTTCGCAGGCAGGTGTGGGGACATCAAACTGTGGCTTAGAAGTAGGATGTGGCTGAACCTGTGCTTACAGCCCACACACACACACACTGAGCCTAGTGGTCATTCATAAAAATGTCTTGTTTATTTGAACTCTTTCGAATAGCTTAGTTTTACATTATTTGGAGTGTTTCTTTGGTAATGTGGTGAATATTCAATGCTAGATTCTCCTCCTTTAGTTGCTTTGTGTCTTTTAGCAGCTTGGAGTCCGTTTATCCTCAGACTGTAACAAATAACATTTCACAGATAAGTCCTCATCTCACCACTTGGAGGTTTTCCCGATCATATTACTCAGAGATCCTTGGTACCACTGGCGTTGTATCTCCCATTAAGTAGCTCTGGGACTTCATTAAAACATGCCATTGTTCAACAAAAAACAAACATTGATCCTATCGTGTTCAACAGTTATTCAGCTATACATAAACTTAACCGCTTCACACTGGTTCTTTGTTCGTTTTAGAAAGGACCAGTGAGATCTGGCCTCCAGCTATACCGTTGTTTATCTACCACCTGCAATTATGGCTGCAGGTGTCGGTTAATAATTTCTCTTAGCCCCTCTCTTAGTATATAGTCTAATCTCATCTTGTTTGTCTTGGGTTTCGTTTACTTATTTTGCTTTGATTTGCATTGCCATCCATCGTTGTGCACATTTAATATAAAACACCAAGTTAAAAAAAAGAGATCAACCACAGAAGGTCACTTTTGCTGGATCAGTGGCATCTTTGAACTCACTCCTCAAAGCACACTTGCCCAGAAAGTTTTCTCTAATTTTTTTTTTTTCATGTGCAATTTTGAAAGTCTCCCCGTCACTATCATTCTAGTTTTGTTTTTTTAATCCACTCCTTAATTGTATTTATATAGCTTTTACAGAGTTGTTTTGTTGTGCAAAGCAATTTGTAATGGTTGTTGGGAAAAGCACTATATAATAACATTATTAATATTATTCCAATTATTAGACAGGAAGTTCATTCACAGAGTTGTGGATTCAGGCAGTTGTCTGTCCCAGGCAAATTCAGTCAGTGATGCTTATTGGAAAGCCTGTGAAGCCCTGATAACCACAGGTCCACACTTTTTAGCTTAGCTCTCTCTCTAAGCTCTGACTGGATTCACTGTGATAAGGAGGTGAGGCTTAGTGTGTGTGTGCATGCATGTGTGTGTGTGTGTGTGTGTGAGAGAGAGAGTGTATGCATGTGTATTCTCTCTTGCCCCAGCCCATCTGACAACCCCTCCAACTATTTACGAGCTCAGCCGATTCCTGCCTCACTTCATTAGCTGTAGCTATGAGACCGCTACTAAAATTAGTCCCCTGTGCTATCTGCAACCCCCTCAACGCAGACACACACACACTCAAACACACACACACACACCAGACCAAGTATCTAAGACCAGACCGGAAAACTTTTACATTGCCAAGTCATGTTTTCCCGTTGCTCCAAATATACTCTCTCCTCCACACGGGGTTGTAATCAGCACCAGAATGTTTTGTCACTGAGGCCTACTCTGTCTTTCTCAAAACACACACACACACACACACACACACACACACACAGAAAACACTTATTAGAATGACATAGTGAGGGAAGATAAACAAAAACGACCAACTTTTTTTTTGTTGTTCGTGGAAACATGAGGTCATCCAGGCAGTCATGGCTTTGGCATTTATTTTGTTAATGCAAAAGAAATGTTAACTCTCTCCTCTCCTCCTCCTCTCTCCTCCTTTCCAGGCGTTGTGTGGCTGCACGGTGAGCATTCCCACGCTGGATAACCGCGTTATCTCCCTGCCCTGTCACGAGATCATCAGGCCGGGCACGGTGAAGCGGCTGCGAGGGGAAGGCCTGCCTTTCCCCAAGAGCCCGTCACAACGCGGCGACCTCATCGTGGAGTTTTCCGTCCGCTTCCCTGACAGGATACCCCCTCAGTCCAGAGAGATTATCAGACAGCACCTTCCCCAGTCGTAGGAAGACTCACCGCCGTCCACACGCGCAGAGAAACCATCCCATAATACTCCTTCTTCCTCTCAACTCCCAGCAGCCGACATTTTCTTTGATTCTGACCTTCTGACCCTTACTCCTAGTTACCCCTTCCCTTCCAGCGCCCACGTCCTGTGTTCAGACGCACAGTGTTAAACAGACACTCTTGTTTATAGGGGGAGACAGAAGTGCCAGGAGGAACGGCAGTACCGGGGTGTGTTTGTTTGTGTTTGTTTTGTCTCACGGCCCAAGCACACACAAGCACCCCAAGCAGCGGCGCGGTGCTGAGGAAGGGCTCGGCACAATTTTTGGCTTTTACCGGAGCTCATTTTCTGAACTCTCTTTTTTTAATGGATTTATCAATGGTTTTATATGCCCTCCAGCTCTCCCGCCCGGTTCTCGTCTTTTTTGTGATAGGATGAAGCATATTTTTTAAAGAAAGATTTTCCAGGGTTTTCTTTTCCAAAGGAAGTTTCAAATAGGATTATTTATTTTTACCTTGAGTGTACCAGCAACTGCAGTGGCTTCAGTGTGTTCAGTGCGTACCCTAGTTTGACCTTAACCCGCAGTGCCACCTGTCTCTCCCCCTGCTAATAGAGGATTTGTGCATGAACTCTATGGGCCATTAACTGTCTTTTTGAAACTGTCTCCCCCAAACTCAGCTGCATTCTGGTGCGTGCAATGCCAAAACACACTTAAAGTCCCACACTACTTCAGATAATATTGGTGTATCTCAGCTGTATCGGGAAATCTGGGAATGACAATCACATGACAGCAATGTAAGCTTGGCAAATACAATCTCCATATAATGTGGGTGCTTACCCTTCTGAGCTTTCACGGCCACTCTGAATTGAACTGCCTAGCTCACTATCTGAGGGACATTTAAGTGCCTTAGCCCAGTGTCACACACACATAAACAAACCACATATGAACACGCACAACTCATACTGTAATATACAAACAGCCATTTTAGGTGCACAGAGTCAAAGGGGCACAATGGACAATATCCTATGCTTTGTGATACAAATTAATTAGGAGTTGGTGATCTTGTAATTTCAGTAACGGCGAGTAAGCAATGTACACCATATACAGTACTGTATTGTAAGCAAGGACAATAAACACTTTTTTCGGGAGAGATTTGATACAAGACTGATACCTTTTGCCAATGCAGGCCTGTAAAGTGCCCTACAGCACAGCTTGGATTTCCCAAAAGGATTTTAGCCAGACGTCCATCTGTGCTGCATTTCAGCTGCAGGCTGAAAGACAGATGAGCTCCTGCAAGGATTCCTCGGGGAAACCCAGCTGTGTTGTCTATGTTCTGCTTTTTCTTGTGGCATTTGAAGGCCATGTCTTGGTGCTACTGTGAGCAGTGCCAAAAATAGACTGCCTTGGAGTCTAACTTTTGGCTTTCATGGAATCCTTAATTTGTGATTTGATAATTGCTTCCGTCTTCTGTAACATCTGTATATGTGACTGTACATCGGTTTTTGAAATAGAGAAACCCATTTAGCCAACAGGTTTTATAACACTGCAGCAGTTGTTCTCCATTTCGGCTACAGGGGGCTCTAAAAGCTCTCCTCAGCTCTTCCTACTGTAGTTTACACCAATTATAACATGTATGTATGAGTATGGTTTATACACACAGCCCTGATGGGTCATATTTATCATGTGTATGGGAAACTGTTTGAATGCAACATGTGGATTGATGCACTTTTTATGTCAGAAGTGGTATTGGCAGATTTTGAGATTATTATCAGAGAGACTTGAGTTGACTATAAGCTCTGACTTGCCTGCGTGTGTGTGAGTCCTGCCTCCTAGAGCCTGCAGGGACACTGGACTGTGGCTACAAACAGAATGCATGTGTACCGCTGCTGAAAGACTCACTGTCACTGCTTTTATGCATTGGACAATGTTTATGGTTGTTTTAAAAATGGCAACAAATAAACCAAATGTGTGAAATTCTCTTCATGTCTTTTGAGTTTCTCTTCAAGTGCCGTCAGCTCATATGTAGCCTCCTCAGCCCTGCCAGATTCATAGTTGGGTTCATTATTGCAAACACACGCTGCACTGCCAAGCTTTGCTCAAACCCACAGAACTTTATTTTAAATTCTAATGGAGCTCATAAGGTTTTTGAAAAATACCAAAATAAGTGCTGCTGAATGCCAGGGAAATGTATATAAAATGATGCAAAAGATGTTTTCTATTTGACGTAATGCTGCAGCCACAAACCGATGGTATCTTGAGGTTTAATATTTCACTCAATAAATGTGATGTAGCTGCAATGAAGTGTTTTAACCAGCAGTCACAGAATATGCACATGTCTTTGTCATATAATATAGAGAAAAGAAAAAAACAGTTACTCCTAACTTTGAAGCTACTTGTGCGTAAACGTAAGGGATCAGAGATAGTTCAAACACAAGTGTCAACCGAAATTCAGGTGGTTCTCATTAAAAATATTTCATTACATCTATGTTTTTTATTTTTATTTGAGTCAATATCTCACATTATTGCTATTTGTATTGCCATATCTTCATAATGAGTCACTAAATGCAAAAACAGGTAGTTAAGGGGAGAGATAAATGATAAGACTCAAAATCATGTCACCAGAGGTTGGTGTCCTATAGTTTCTTTATGTGTGACAGTGTGTGTTTTTTAGGTGTACTAATGCTCATAACCTCTTTTGCTGAGGTTGGACGTGGAATTTGGATGTTTTCCATCAGTTTGGATTACAGATAAACAGCTGGGGGCAGACTTTGACCTCCTTCTATTTAAAACCAGACGAACACCTGCATTCAGCCCTTCACTAGCTCATCGGCCAGAGTTGTCCCAGGTAGGAACTGAATCCCGCTCCTCACTGCACCAAACTGTCGTTAAGCTACTTTTAGAACTTTTTGGGTGGCTATTTTTGATTGTCCGTGCCTCTGTTAGACAGCTGAAAGTACAGAAAGTCAGGACGAACTGGGAGAGAGATAAGGGGGATGACATGTACCACAGGTCCAAGACATAAAATAAATAAACCTATAGGACATTGTAGTTACATGTAGGCACTGGGCAGCAGGACAGCCCAGAACTTATATCTTGACTTAAGGAAAAATTTATCATCAAGTCCTGGTGTTTAACACACAATTTGTCTAATTTCCGTGCAGTTTGCTGACTGTTTTAGAGCAGTGGTTGTTCAGTTTCAGTTCTGCAGTCGTTGCAGGAAGCAGTCACGGTTGAGAAAATCGGATCATGTGAAGTGGAACAACTGCAGCAGTCACTGGACATTATAGAGCGCGGTGTGTGTATCACATGGTGAGGATAAAACAGACAATTGGTGAACCCTTTGATGAGTCTCAGATATGTGCTTCAGTAATACCACGGCGTGACTAATGTCATAGAGCTGCATCAGCGGTTGACACTGTGAGGCTGGGTTCAAAGAGAGTTTGAATTTCCACAGAAACACATTTTTAAAGTCAGATGGTCAAAAGGCAGAATACATATATGGCAGGTTATAAAAGCCTTTCTTGTTATTTTGTGAGTTTTACAGGTTTTTTTTTAACATACTGTATACTGTGTGTGTATAATGCATGATGGATTTGCTGATTATTTTATCGGTTTGTGAACAGTTTTAGCACACACACACACACACACACACACATACAGACAGAGGGAAAGAAAGAAAGAGGACCCCAGGAGTTAATGAATTCAGATGTGACTGATAATCAGTAACACAGCATTAGGACTTAGTCATGGTGACTGGGCTGCCATTGGGTCCAGTTACA
The DNA here is from genome assembly GCA_900302555.1 of Myripristis jacobus. NCBI lineage: Eukaryota > Metazoa > Chordata > Actinopteri > Holocentriformes > Holocentridae > Myripristis > Myripristis jacobus. The sequence continues at coordinate 21,220 of OMLB01018861.1, read as the reverse complement.
TAGGAAGACTGCTTAACAGTGCATAACACATGTGAGCACCTTACACACTCACCCAGGAGAAGTGTGTGTGCGCGACTCTTTCCTCGGACAGGTCCACAGGTGCTGCAACATGAGCTCGTTCGTGACTCTCTCATCGGGGCAGAGGATGCCTGTGGTTGGCCTCGGCACGTGGAAGAGTGCTCCTGGACAGGTTGAGATATAAATCCTTTGCTCTGGGATGTAGCTAAGCCTTACTAATAAAGATAATATCATTTACTCTATCTCTTTCTGTCATAGCCTGCAGCACAAAAGTTACTTTTATCAACCTTTTTTTCCCAGAGGTTGTTATTCTGAGAACATAAAGAGTTGGGCTGACTGTGTCCTCAGGTGAAGCAGGCAGTGCTGGCAGCTTTAGACTGTGGGTACAGACACATTGACTGTGCTGCTGCTTACAGTAACGAGCAGGAGGTGGGAGAGGCTCTGGCGCTCAGGGTGGGACCAGGGAAGGTAAGACACATTTTAAACATGAACCTCAAATGCTGTTTGCCCCCGTATTTGACGGTGAGTGTGCCTGCTGTGATCCTCTCCAGGCTCTACGTCGTGATGAGGTGTTTGTGACCTCCAAGCTGTGGAACACCAAGCATGAGCCAGAAGACGTGGAGGACACCTGCAGGACTAGTCTGGCCCAGCTGGGCCTCTCCTACCTGGATCTCTTCCTCATGCACTGGCCCATGGCATTCCAGTGAGCAACATTGCACACAAACTCTTTTTGTCGCCTTTTCTCTCTGCCTGGCTTTTAGTGAATGGCCCAGGATCAGTGAAGGTATGTCACGTATCTGTCACAGTGCCTGGACCTGGCTTTATATGTGTGTGTTTGTGGTTGCTTTAGGCGGGGGAAAGAGTTTATGCCTCGCCGGGAGGATGGAAGTGTGTGCTATTCTGACACACACTACCGAGACACTTGGGTTGCCATGGAGAGCCTAGTGGACAAAGGTCTTGTCAAGGCCATAGGACTGTCCAACTTCAACTCCAGACAGACTGATGATGTCATCAGCATGGCCCGGCACAAACCTGTGGTGAACCAGGTGCGGATTTCAAAATGAGCAGATAACAGCAGATTTGGAAAAGTAGTGAATGTGTGATTGTCAGCCTCTGACTGTATGTGTGTGTCTCTCTTTGTGCTACAGGTGGAGTGCCATCCGTACTTGTCACAAGCAGATCTGCTGTCTCACTGTCGGTCAGCATGATCCCAGCACAGTCAGCTAAAAACATTTTTCCAGTTACATTAGCACAGCCAAATTGTATTTTTTCCTGTGTCTCAGGTCAGTGGGAGTTTGTGTGACAGCCTACAGCCCTCTGGGCAGTGGTGACAGACCCTGGGCCTCTCCTGATGAACCATGCCTGTTGGAGGACCAGAGACTGGGGGCTATTGCCAAGAAACACCACAAGTCGCCTGCCCAGGTCATACTCAGGTAACACAGCTCTGGATACATCCCAACCCCCCCACTCTAACTTGTAGTAAACTTAGTAAACCTTAATCTTTACGCATCGTAACCACATGGTGTTATCTCTGCAGTGACTGAATATTTCTATCACCTGTAATGTACTGAAGTGCAGCAACCCTGTGCTTTGAAATCCACAGGTGGCATGTTCAGAGGGGTGTCGTGTGCATCCCGAAGAGCGTAACGCCCTCCAGGATCCAGCAGAACTTGCAGGTGTTTGACTTTTCCCTGTCAGAAGATGACATGAAGCAGATTGAATCCATCAACCGCAATGAGCGCTTTATTGTCCCCGCAGTCGAGGTGAGTCACGACTCAACTTGTGACTCTGGACTTGAGATTTTTATACGAGACGTCTTGCTCAGGACAGAAACCTCAAAATGGGAACTGTTCACCCCAGAAAGAAATTTCTCCAAAAACAATCACTGCTGTCACATAGACGAAGCATCAACCTGTTTTTGATCTCACAACCCTGATAGTCAGGTGGTCCTTCTCTTGGACATCTTGGATAAGAAGTGCTTTAACCTTTAACCTCTCAGGTTATTTATTACCTTAGCCACAGAATAACTGCTGATTTACACTGTCATTGTTTACAGAGGGATGGGAAGAGAGTCTGGAGAGATGCACAACATCCTCATTTCCCCTTCCATGATCCTTACTGATGGACCACAAACCAGTGAAAACCCAAGGCTGTAATATTTCTTTTATCCGATTTTCACTGAAGAAATTAAATGATCAAATTGAACTCCACTATGAATGAAAATGTGCATTATTTTCTTGCTGCTAGTATAAATTGCTTTCTTTCAAGACACTAAATTTGTCAAGACAAAAACAAAAACAAAAGCACCACTGTTTTTCCGTTGCTGAAGATTTAATAATAGTTGTGTGAATGAGCCGAGTGCACTGTAATGCTTAGCTTTCCATTGCCAGAGTGGCACTAAGTGGCCAAAGAAAGAACAGCCCCTGTGCCAGAGGGCAGTATTACATTATTTTGATCACAGGGTGTCTGCAACATTTGTGACCTTCAGAAAGGCTTCAGTGCCAAGTGAAATTAATGCAAGACTTGAAATGAAAAACACAAAACCATTTTTAGACCTTTGAATTCACAATTAAAATTGCTTAAGCCCTAAAATTTAGATTTATGACATTTGGATTTATGACAGTTTAATGCTTATGACCTGTGGACACTGTGGATCAAATAAATTATTTGTGCATGAACTGCAGATCAATAAACTCAGACACCAATAACATTTTCATCTTGTGAGATTTTATTTTCAACAACATAACCTTGACAAACTTGTAATACATTGTATGCTACTGTTTATTTTATTTTTTAAAAAAAAGAGGAAGTCATTAGCAATATGTTTTTTTTCCTTTCTTTCTTATAGTCTAGCATAGAATCCCATCACTAAAGCCATTTATGTTGGTTGTGATATACTGAAAATGAGGCCACTCAATACCCCCCCATCTGCATCAACCAATCGTCCTCCATTTCTAATACCCTCTTGCCCACACCCACATCTAAGCCAGAGCAAACCAAAGGGCTACATGCTTTCTCCACCCGAGGGAAATCATACAAAAAAGGAACACATGAAAGAAGCACAAAGTCCTAAAAATGTGGAATCTGGTGAGAATTTGTACAGGTGTGATCCCAGTACTGACCACTATGGGGCAGTGTAGTTTATCCATAAAGGTCATCATCATTATCTTCATTGAAAACTGGACCACCGCCAGTGCCCCCTGTGCCCTGGCTTGGACCACTGCCCCCTGCTGCACTGGAGGGAAACCTGACAGGACAGAGAGAGAGACGGAGTCATTTTCGTGCTCTTTAAGTGTCATTTGACAAAGTTGCAATGCATAACACAATGAAGCCAACAACAGCAGAATATGTACCTGAAGCAGCCGAATCCACGGCTCTGCTGCAGTGTCTGGGCAAACATCTCATATTTGCGGATGTCGTTGTCGCTGACAGAGCGACGCGCAAACCGCATGGCCTCTTCAAAGTGGTCCTTCCTAATCTCAGGCACAGGGTCATCCTCTTCCACCTCCTACAAGACAAAAGGAGCAGGCAAAAAAAAAAAAAAAAAAGAAATATCCACAGGTCAGAAGCAGCAGGCTATGGAAGGATCCAGAGGTAGAAGTGAAAGAAGGTGAGGAAAACCACTAGAACAGGGGATGAAGTGACCCTGCACTGACCATGGCTGATGGGTTGGTCTGCCTCTCCCTCTCTCTGCGGATCTCATTCTCGATGCTCTCTCTGATGGCCAGCTTGCACGCCCGCTGGCAGATCTCTGTGAGATCAGCTCCAGAGAAGCCATTGGTCATCTTAGCCAGGAAGTCCAGGTCCACATCCTATCAAAGGGGGGAAAAAAACAGATTGAGAATTCAAAGTTAAAAAATTATATAAATAGATATACCAGCCATATATACAATCATAGCAGCCAAGATTACACCTCAAACTATTATAGTACGATGATGTCTCAGAGACTAGATTTAAAATAATGATTATGCTCCTCCTAGCCAAAATTTGATAATTTTATTACCATTGTTGGTTGGAATAGAGGGGAAAAAGAATGACATATTTCCAACTAAGCAAAGCTAACAAATGTTTAGAAACAGTAATGGGCAGCACAAGAAAAACATGTTTTCCACAATGTTTGACTAAGTTTGTTCTGTATTACTATATGAGTGAACATGCAGAGCAAAGACACTTGTCTTTCCATGGTAGGAGGGGGAAAAAATCTCACTTTTAATAACTTTGAACTGGTAAATTTGATGTTAACATTTTTTTGAAGGACTCAAAGATATGTTGTCCTACTGAATGAAAGTGCGTTACGACTGTGGGTCTGCTTCTGCACATGTTAAGCAGCAGCACTGTCACCTTGCTGATGGGGCTCTTGCGGAGGTTGGCCTTCAGGATGTTGATCCTGCTCTTCTCGTCGGGCAGGGGGATGTAGATGAGTTGGTCCAGACGTCCGGGTCTCAGGATGGCGGGGTCAATGATATCTGGTCTGTTTGTGGCTCCGATGATGAAGACGTTCTTCTTGCTGGACATTCCATCCATCTCAGTAAGGATTTGGTTGATGACACGGTCGGCTGCTCCGCCACCGTCTCCCACGTTGCCGCCACGGGCCTTGGCTATGGAGTCCAGCTCATCGAAGAACAGGACGCATGGGGCTGCCTGACGAGCCTGGATATAGACAAAGCGTTGTAGCAAACGGTTGTTCAAACTTACTCAGCAGTGTGAAATCAACTAAGAACATGTACAAATGTGTCTGTTCCACATGAGGCTTTACTTATGTCAAGTTCTATGACGAAAGGGTGTTCACAGCACTTGTCAAGATTCTCACCTTGTCAAAGATCTCTCTGACGTTGGCCTCAGACTCTCCAAACCACATGGTGAGCAGCTCAGGTCCTTTGATGGAGATGAAGTTAGCCTGGCACTCATTGGCAATAGCCTTGGCCAGCAGGGTCTTACCACAACCAGGGGGGCCGTAGAACAGCACGCCCTTGGATGGGGTCATACCGAACTTCAGGAACTTGTCTGGGTGCTCCACTGGATACTGGATTTAAGAAGGGGGAGAGAAATAGCATGAAAGGACAAAACTTTGCCTATGTCAGGGCTTATATTAGCTGGCATATGTTTGTAAAAGTGAAAGTAGCGGGGGTTTTTTTGGAAATGAGGGAACATTTTACTCTTGCATGGCACCGGTTACTTTTTCTGAGCTTCAATTGGAAAATGTGTGTTCGAGACGTTCAACTACAAGGATGGCAGCTATAAATCAACAGTTTCTGCCACTGCATTGCTAGTCCCAATGGTTAGGGTTGGGCAAGCTAAAAGAGGCCCAGGCTGCATAGGAGTCAGCTAGCCGTTTAACACAACATTTCTGACAGCAAAGTCCCACATCAGGACTTATGATGTTCTCTCTCTTAGGGGCTTTGAGCCAGTGATTTTAGTGCTTTTTGAACTGGATGCCTTTGTTTGTTGCACTTACACAACTGATCTGAAATTTGGATCTGTTTATATGCAGAATGTGCAGTTTAAGAGACGCGTTGAATGAATTTGACAGCTGCAGGCAACTCATCAGCTCTGGTGTGTTGTCATGTTTAATCAGTTCCTCAGGCAACTGAGCACGAATTACTACTACTAAACCAAACACAGCTCAAATATAGCCTGTTGAGCTAAGAACACTACAATATGCATGTCTGATAGTTTTTCTATTTTGGAGCAGTTCAGGAATATCGCCAGCCATGAAAAAAACGTCTAGTGTAAACCCTAACCTACATGCCAGTTTCATACCTGCACCAACTCCTGCAGCTCTCTCTTGACATCATCCAGACCTCCAATATCCTCCCAGGTGATGTTGGGAACCTCCACAACAGTCTCCCTCAGTGCTGATGGGTTGCTCTGGCTCAGGGCCCACTGCAACACAGAACTCAGTGTTAGACGTGAAATACTTCAATACAACTAGAAATTACATCTGTCCTACAACAAAGGCTGTATTATCGTTCTCACCTTGAAGTCATCCATGGTGACAGCCAGGGAGTTCATGACTTCAGCATCAATGGTCTCATCCTCAAGATCGATCAGGTCCATCTTCTTTCTGATGGCCTGCAGAGCTGCCTCGGAGCAGAGAGCAGCCAGATCTGCACCCACATGTCCGTGAGTCTCATTGGCCACCTAGACACACACATTTTTTAAATCTGAGTGTTATATAAGAACCAGCAAGTCCTTAGCAGGTTCTGGTAAAACATCGTCATCAATTATAAATACGAAACATGTTTCACCATTTTTGACTGCTGAAATGTAGTTGCTCTGGCAAAAAGACAGATTTAGTCATTCTTCCTCCTCATTTTGGCAATCAACCACTGAATTAAGTTATCATAAAATGACTCTGAAAAGTTAATGGTATGGTAATGCAATGGTATTATTAATTATTGTGACGTCACCACTCAGAAAAAAGTTGGTAAGTAAAGTTGGTACCTTTATAAAAAAAAAAAGAAGAGAAAAATAATGTAGCTGCTGCGATCTGGCAACATTTCAGGTTTGAATCTACCTGAAATAACTTGAGGAAGCCAGCAAATGTGGATCAAGCTGTGAGCCTCATTTTTTAAAATCAGAAGTTGCAGCCAAAGATGGAAATATTTAAAATTTACAAGCCAGTCCCTGCATCAACCACCAGCTGACCACTGTGAGGACTGTTGTGTCGTCCAGTGGAACTCCCTTCACTGCAGTTGCTGCCAAAGTGCCTTCACGGTGAAAAGAAACTATGAACGGTGTTAACTGTAGAAAACAAACCATAACGGAAACATAAATATCCCTCGTAACTAGCTACTCCATCCCCAAGTTAATCGAAGTTTACAGTGCGATTACAGTAAATGTTTAGCTGAGCCAGCAGGATACTTCCAGCAGTGGAACTAGCTGCTATTCCCCTGTGTAATCCTACATTGGCACGGGAAAAACAGGAAGGCAATGTACTGTTTGCTGTAATGACAATTTTTCATGAAATATGTAGACATTTGAATCTTAATACCCTGAAGGCTCGGTGAAATATGGCGCAACCACCACCTTGTGGACAGACATGGTACATGGCAATGAACACATAAATTCACCATTTAAAGTCCCCTTCAAACCACTTAGGACATTATGTTTTAAAATTGGTCAGTAATACTGTATAACCCGGTATAATTTGAGGATGCGCTAACGGTAATACAATTTGGATATCACCTAACCTTACTCTTAAACAAAATAACTGCACCAGGGATCCAGGAGTCCAATATTTACTTCACTGTCTCCTAGATTTTCTACACTTGTCCTGCACAGCACCTGTCTGTCACTACAGTAGCAAGCAGACGCAGGCTTCAAAAAAATGCTGTCAGAAATACTTAAATACACATGGAACATGACTGAATAACCCAATAAAGAGGTAAATACAAATGAGATTGTAATTTTAAACAATACGTAATGTGCCAAAGTATGACATTCTCAGTTTTTGAATTCAGTGTAAATGAATAATCAGCAGCTAGTAACCTCTTTTTTTCTTTAATTCTATATCTGATGTGAGGATATTTGTCTTTATTCTACCCCCCCGCCTCTAAAATAAATAAATTAAATTAAATACTTTTCTTTCAAGGTCCATTTTGTTATTTCTGTCAAAAATGCATGGCCCTAAGGGCAGCACGACTCTTTTCACATTAGTAGCCAGAAGGCCTGCGACAAATAGTTTCCTTTCAGTCGACTCATCCGTTTGTAAAATGCACTGAATGGATCATTGCGTTTGGTTTGCACTTACCAAACATGTTTCTCCAACATTATAACAGTTACGCGCAGTAACAACACAAACCTGCTTGCCTTCAAGGATGAGTAAAATTCTACATGCATGAGCACTGACGTGTCACCTGATTGTAGACAAAAGGGAACTTTGTATTCAGACCTGCTCAAGGTCGACATCGTCAGCCAGCTTCATGTTCTTGGTGTGAATCTGGAGGATCTCCAGTCTGCCGGTGGCGTCAGGGATGCCAATGTCCACTTCCCTGTCAAAACGTCCTAGGAAGAAATAACAAAGACATGCTTTATAGAACCACTGAGACAGAATATAGACTGATAATACTTAACACAAAGTATCTCCATATTAATACACAAAATGCCCTGCTATAATAAAGGCACACAATACCAGAGTGGCCAGGGAGTAAAGCACCTGAACAAGAGCACAACCAGCACAGAAACAAACTGACTCCACTCTGTGTCCAACATGTTGATTGATAACATGTTGGTTCTGATCTATACATACTCAAAAAAAAAAAAAAAAAAAAGATATACATTAGGGTTAGTAGAGTTGCCTACTTTACTATTCAATTATTTCAGTAAATGACCAAAGGGTTAAATAACCAATAATTTACCAAATCTCCTCAGAGCTGGGTCAATGCTGTTGGGTCTGTTGGTGGCAGCCATGACAATGACATGAGCTCTCTGTTTCAGGCCATCCATTAGAGTCAGGAGCTGAGACACGATGCGCCTCTCCACCTCTCCATGAGTCTACAGGGACAAACATGCACTAAAAATGATGATTGCTGTACATTTCAAAATCTCACTTTTTTTTAAATGACCTTTTTTGCCTAGGCTAAACGTATAATGCTGATAGTCAAACTGCCAAGCTCCCATCAGCTGTAATTTATCAAAAAGGTATAAATGCTAAAACATAGGGTACCTACATCCATTTTGAAACTTTGCAAAACTGTAAATTTCTTCACGTTTTTCTAGACATTTACAGACTTTCCAGACCTGTGTAAAATCCTAACCATTTAATATTAATGTGACTACAAAGTACTGGCATAAGCTAAAGGATAGTTTCTTGCTCTCAACTAGCCATTTAGTTTCCCCCTCTCCTTAATGCTCACCTTCTCTCTCTTGGGAGCGATAGCATCAAGCTCATCGATGAAGATGATGGCAGGAGCATTCTTCTCTGCTTCCTCAAAGGCCTTTCTCAGGTTGCTCTCACTCTCTCCAGCCAGTTTGCTCATGATCTCAGGGCCTGGAGGGTCAAACATTGCAACTTCAGTAAAATACTTACACAAACCGATGCCCAAAACACCAGCACAAATCTCAGGGTGAAAAAACAACCGATATTAATGCTGTTAAAAAGCAGATAATCAGATGTCATTTTTCTGGCAATTCATAATTCAAGCCATCATTAAACCGACCAGTGCCTGCATGTCTTTGACAGTCAAACAATCACTAATTTAACATAATGCAAAAAAATATATATTTTTCCCCCATTTTCTGAGAATGAATGTATCCTCAAGACTAACAGATGGCCATTCACAAGAGGGTGATTTCAAATTAAAGAGCCGAACAAACACACAGCCACTCTGTGTGGCAGTGAAGGCTCCAGCTGGTGGATGGTGTCATGCCAGAAGTACAGGTGAATGACAGTTTTAGCCATAGAAACGCTTTCTTCCCAAATAGTGAATAAGATCAAAGTAAAAAGGGATCCATCCTGCTCTCTTACAGAACTTACAAAAAGGGAGATGCCATCTTCTCTTGAGTTTAAATATTGTGTATAGCTAATTTAAAAAGATACACCTTAGCAGACATAGGGGAGAACATAATATACACGTTTAATTTTTGTCTTTTTGCCAGTGTGTCCAAGAGGGTTTTGATTCAATGGATTCTGATATCTTTGTGTTTTTTGTTTTGGAACGAATCCCAAAAACATTGCAACAACAAGATAATGCAGCCGCTGGGAAAAAGCTAATATTATATAAACTGTTCACACCATTAATGAGGAAGAAGAAGGCTCCAGTTTCATTGGCCACAGCTCTGGCAATCAAGGTCTTTCCTGTTCCAGGAGGTCCATATAGCAAGATTCCACGTGGAGGCTAGAAAGAGGGAAACAGTTTTAAAATGCCTAATTGCAGCATTTCTATCACAATCAGTACTGAACTGGTCCTAAGAGGGAATTCAAAAGTGATTCTATGAAAAATGACTCAGACACATTTGTTAATTCCTTTGTACAGAGCACGAGGTGTGTTACCTTGACTCCAATGGCCTTGAACAGTGCAGGGTGTCTGAGTGGCAGCTCCACCATCTCTTTGATCTGAGCTAGCTGCTTCCTCACTCCTCCGATGTCATCATAGCCTACCTCATTCAGGGACTCCTCCTCATCCTGCACAAAAAAAATAAAAAAATACAAATACAAACCGCACAGCATAATTCAAGCACACATTTCAAAGTGCGGCTATCTAACAAATGTCAACCACTCCAGAGTGTGCATATCTGTCACCCACCTCTCTTCTGATGGGCTCTCCTTCACAGTGGATGACTGTATCAGGAGCAACAATACAGTATGGAGAAGGATCAGTCTCGACCACCTTGAACTCCACAGCACGCATGCCTCCCCTGACCAGGAAGATATCACCTTCACAAGATGAGAGGGAGCAGAATGAATTTCACCACCATACCTACATGGCTAAATGTCATGACACTTTTTCCCCATTTGCAACAGTTTTTATTAGCCAGTCTGTGAAATCTTCGGAATACACTGCAAGTTGGTACACACCTTTACGGATAGGCCTGTAAGCCTCCAGAAAGTATGGCTTAAGATAGACCTCAAACAGGTTTCCAGTTATTCCTTCTACTGTGTCATCTATTGGGAGAACATGGATCCTCTTTCCGTATTTCACATCAGGACATGGCTGAATGCTAAAGAGGAAAAATTACACTTAATACCACAGTCTAATTAAAAAGGCTGTTAACAGGAGTTATACAAATACGAGCTTTTCTCTACCTGATAACGTCTCCCAGTCGAACCCTCAGATTATTACGGACAACCCTGTTCATTCGAACCTTTTCATCAGAACAGGTGTCATCAGAGAGCACAATGCACACAGTCTCCCTCCTTTTCTTTCCTTTCATCAGCACTGTGTCTCCCCGGAAGAGCTGCAGCTCATCCATCTTGGTCTTAAAATATATTAAAACAAGAAACAGTCAGCATGCCATTATAGAGATGTCCTTGATATCAGTACCACAAGAATAAAAATATAATATCCAGGCCACATAAACCCATCTACAATGGTAGACATCTTAATTTGCAATTCATGGATCTTAAAACATACATCATAACTTCTAAATGTCTACCTGAGAGAGGGAGACCACGCTATTGTCTTCATTGATGGACTCATCAACAATCAGTCTGTTGGGCCTGTTCTTCTGTTTCAGAATTGCAGTGGATAGATCATCATTTTTGGATCTATAAAATAAAGACACAAATAAAAAGTTGCAGGTATTACAGGAATCATTTACATAACAAAACGGTGCAGGTTATGTTTGTCTGGATGAAGTATACATCGCTCAACAGAAAACCAAACAAACGAGTGGTTTAGCCAAACAGCGACAATAAAAAGGACTAAACATTACGTACGAACAATGCACACATCCATGCGTATATCAAAATATTTTATATTTTAACTGTCTGGATTGGCCCGCAAAGTTCAAACTGCGCAGTTTCTAGAAAGTCCCTGAACTTTGACAGGTTTTGTAGTTTCTGTTTCATGTTGTTAGCAGGCTAATGCTAGCTTTTAAGCTAACAGACTGGCGAGCAAGCAAGCCCAGATGACACAGCAAAAGGATTAGAAAAAAACTTTGTTAGGTTCCCCTGAGAAAGGTTAAAATTCAAGCATGACTTTCAATGGCTGGCAACTATTCTGCTACATGTTATTTACTTGAATTCACTCAATGTTATCTCATGTCTGTACTGCTAACGGCGAAATAGAGCCTTTATAATTGTTTATCAGCTAGAATGAATGCACTAGCTCGCTAGCTAGCTAGCTAGCGTGCTAGGTTGGTGCATCGCCAATGGTGAGCGGCTTTGACAGCTTGCCATCTAGCGTTCACTGGCAGCTAGCTGGACTGATGTCTGACTTTCGTTTAACTGTAAACGATAACGGAATCAGCCAGGTCCATCGTTATAACATTAATTTGTGGGTTAGACTGCATATGCGTCTCATCTGTGCTTTGATGCTAAGTTGAGACGGGCTAATAAGCTGGTAGGCCAAGTTGAAATATGCCGGTGTGATGGTGGACGGTTTCGGCCTTGATCTTGTTCCTAAGCTAATGTTAGCATGCTAGCACGGCAGCAACGGTTGCGCTTTGTCAAGCCACTGACACTCACGCAGCTAGCTAGCTAACCGACGACTACCGTGCTGGATGACAACACGATTTAACAACTGACCACAATTTGCCGTAATGCTAGGTGACAATGGATTGACAATGTCTGGCTTTCTATTAACTTAATACAGAAATGCGGAGGCTGAGGTAACTGACCCCATTAGCTCGCTAGCTATCAAACTCAATAATGTATTAGCCATCGAGCTAACTTTAATAAACTCACGTATCTTAAGCTGACGTTAGCCTTATAAAGGACATTAACACACAGCCGTTTGTCCATGAAAACGCATTTTAAATTACGATAAAGAACGTTTCTACTTACTCCCCTCCCGAGGCCATGGTCGTCCGCCTGGATTAATATTTATAAATAAAGAAAACCTAGCTAAATGTTTAAGAGGCTCTAGTGGTGCTCGCTTCTCAACGTAGTCTGATTTCAGTGGAAAGAGCAGTTTTGTTGCATTTCTTTATAGTTATGCCGTGGCCTGGGAGCATTCGCCTCTCTGATTGGCTGAGGGCACGGTGCATCAGATTCGTTCATCGCGGAAGACACGCCCACCGCAATCACTAACCAATGATAACCTCTAGAATGACGTATAACGGGATATTGTGTAACTTTGACCAGTTGGAAATAAGTGAGATGTCCTCATTTTAATACAGGTTCTTCCTATTGGCCTTGAGACATCTGTCATCAAAACTTAGCTCGTCCAGTTACAGGGCACCGCGTTGATAATGAAGAAATTTACATGATTTTTTTTCATTCCTCAGTTTTGTTTTGTTTATGTATTCGCTCCACAAAACATGATAATGTAGGCAGTAACAAGTTGCAGACACAGGTTAAAGTAGCCACACAATTTGTTATTTATTTTATTAACAAATACAAATGTTTCCAAACCAACTGGTAGGTTTATCCCCGACTGTTTTTCAGTTTCAGCCTCAAACACTAAAGTTCATTTATTTTGGTGATCCGGTGAGGACATGGCTGTGCAGACTGCTACAGGTTTCAGTTCACAAGGCCTTGAAAGTTGATCCTGTAAGTGATAGGGCATTCTCCTTTTGTCCTTATCATGGCACTCTACTTGTGAGTGAGCTCCTCTATTCTGTGACGGAGGTCTGTGAAGTCGAGCGAAGGGCCAGATTGGGGTTCCTGTAGGTATAGAGGAAGACTCCTGCAACACAGAAGGCATATAGCAGTTATGTCTTCTAAAATGGCAACCTTACATCCCTGTCTTTTTATACAGCATCTGGAGACTGATTAGGGACTATAATGTTTAAGTGTCCATAAGTCACAAATCCAGAACCCAAACTCCAGATGAGCAGCTAGGCCAGTGAACACACAGATGGTGAACATGACTGTAATGATGGAGTCTTACACTGATGACGATTCAGTGCTGAAGCTCCAGGTCTTTTCCCAGCAAGCTGCTGCCTCCTGTCTCCTCCCCAGCCTCCACAGTACCTCACCGCGCCACAGTCCTGCACCCACACACTCTGGGACAGCGGATACAGCACAATGACAGGTACAAGCAAAGGACCATGCAAAAATAAGTACAGATTCCCCACGGTCCCATGGTGCATTCATGGCAATGGGCACAGTTCTTGCTTAGTTCACAAAGTAGACTGTAGGTGTAAAAGGTAAAGTGTAGAGATTCAGTGTTAGATTATTTCTCCAATAATTGCAAGAACATCAATGTCATTTTGAGTGGATAATTCTCAGTAAAAAAGAGAAACAATTATTAAAATATATATATAGTATTGCGTACACTATCATGAAGTGTCATGAGCTGCGCCCATATAGGGGAATGACATGCCTTCCCCTGACTGACTGACCTCAACTTGCCTCTTTATAACCACACTGCTGCGGCGATAGTGCCAAGGTTAAAAATAAACACAAATTTCACATTCCATACATCATGAGGGTGCAGATTTGGTGTACATACCTGGTAATGCCTGCAGGCTGAGCTGCAGGTCCCGAAGCGCTACCCTGAGTTGGTCTCTCTGGGTGAAGCTGATGCCTCTACCGGCTAGTGAAAGCCCCTTCAGCCTCTGGAGGGTAAAAAGGTTAATCCCCCGCCTGTCAGCCACGTCTGCACAGGTGGTCTGGGCTTGCAGATCTGTAACTGGACATCGACATGATAAGCTACATGAAATCCCCACCAGCCAACAACGAAGTCTGAAACAATACTCACCTTTCTTTTTAACAAGCACCTTCACCAGCAAGTTGATACACCTGTAACACAGAATGTGATCTCAGGTATTTGCAAACCATGGCAACACAATAAATGGCGAATGCATAGATAGCACATAAACAGATGCAAATGGATACATTATTTAGGCAGAGTAGCCCCAAATGGACATAATAAAGAAATATATCTCAGGTGTTTCCCATAATCTAGTTATATGTTCTTTAGCATCCGACCTGGTGCTATTTCTTCACATCAGTTTGCCAATCAGGCTGGTAAAGGAGATGAGGAAGCTTAAGTTTTTATCCTCAATAAGGTGTACAAACACCTGGAAAAGCCCAAGGCTCATGTCGAATTTTTATCTGCTGATTTCCCTCTGCTTTTAACAACATGCAGTGTCACCATTTTCGTAAAGAGATTAGCCTAAGACAAGCTCTTATTATGGATTTTAGAGCTTCTTACCAACAGGTTGCAGAATGTATTGGTGAATAGCAACAGATCCAGCACTACAGTCACTAGGCTCTCTGCAGGGCTGTGTCCTGCCACCTCTGCTTTTTATTATGTACACACTGCCAGCTGTAGAAGTTGAAAGAAGGCAGCTTTTTTGTAAGATTTTCAGATGACACTGCCCTGGAGTTAATCACTGACTTTAGACACAACAAGTATAATGCCAAAGCATGTATTGCTCATGGGGAGGATGTTGAGATTGTCAATTCTTACAGGTATCTGGGAACAGTGTTGGACTCCCAAATGAAGTGGGACATAAACATTGAATCTATTGTCAAGCATGGTCAACAAAGAATTCATCTTTTGAGTTAACTTAACTTCTTGTCAGCTGACAGAAACATTTTATGTCACTTTTTATCAATTTTTCATTGAGAGCCTTTTAATGTTTTGTTATTTGTTGGTTTAACAATTTGTCAGAGACAGGAACAGTCTAGACAATGTTGTTTAAGTCTGTTCAAAGATTATTGGTGTCCAACAAAGAGACTTGAGCTCTTTTTGGGAGAAGATGGTGGTGAGGAAGGCAAGAGGTATATTGTGTACTGGCAAATGATTTCATATTCATGCCCATGGGGCACCAGTACACAGTGGCCCCAAGAAAAACCAAACACTACTCCAAATCTCTCATCCCCTCTGCTGTAAAGCTACTTAACAAGCATTTCAAAATTAAATAGTTTATTTAAGGTCTCTCTGCTTTATAACTATTTTTATTACTTAATTTATTTTATCTTAGGGAAAATGTGTCACTGAACTTCCAGACATATAACTAAATTTCTGTGAGTTTTTGTATGTCCGACATATGTTCTTTTACAATCATGTAAGCTGTAATGAATTGTCCTTGCAGGGATAAATAAAGTCTGAATCTTAATCTCACTCTCCATCTTACAGTAATTTAGATTTATAGATTTCTTAAGCAAATATACTTTTATGCAAGATTTTTTAAACAATGTTTTATATATTCTGTTTTTTGCCTTTGCATGAAATTATTGTGTTTGCATATTTCAGTCTTTTGCAGATTACTATATACAACATCATATGGGAAGTTATGTGATATATTTTGTCTCTACCTCCCCTAGTACTGGCATAGATCCTAGTCTCTCTCAACACTGCCTGATGAGGACTACCAGAGGAATAGTGAAGTGTGCGCTTATGTGCCATCTATGCTTAACAAAAATGTTCACACTACACGTTCAAATAAAACATCTGGGGTGTCCTTATTTGTCTAATTTTGGTGTATGGTTGCATAGAGCGCAGTCCGAACACTGAATGACGGTGAAATACAGACAGTTACACCTCTCACACCTTGTGTAGTGTGTCACAGCTTCTTTCCAGTCCTTCAGGTGGGTTTGGCAGTGGCCACAGAGGAGGTGGGCGGCCCCGGCCCAGAGCAGCATCCTCAGCCTGTCTTGGTCTAAGTCTTGCCCTTCTGGACACAAAGCTCCAGTCTCAGTCTCACACTTCTCCTCCGATTCCTCCAGAATCAGCTTCTCTGGCAGCAGCTCCGATGTCATGTTTATAACTTCTTCACAGAGCGTCATGCAGTCAGCGGGTCGTCTGGCCATAAGCAAGGCAGCGCCAGCCTCCAAATAAAGCTCAGGTAACCTGGGCAGGGGAGGGGCTTCAGCATGCACCTGAACCAGAGATTTGAAGCAAACAAATGTACATCAGCACGGAAAGAGATTTAATCCTCCCTGAGGCAAGTACATCAGAACTAATCACAAATGAGTTGATCATGTGAACAAAAATTTTACTAAACTATATTTGAACACAACTTCCTCATGAAAATAAACTCACTACATATGTCGGTATTGTCAGACTTCCTCTGTGTTGTTCTTCTGAGTGAAGAGCAGCCAGCAGGTCCAGATAATGTTCCACACCCTCTGACACTCTGCAGAAACAGTAAGCACATCCACTTCAGTATGGTAACACTCCACAGTTTACACTGTGTGTTTTTCTCAAGTCAGTCTACAGTTTGTGACATTGAGTAGTGGCGCGTATCAAGGAGAGTAGCAGATAAGAACAGAGCTGCACGCTGGTCTTCTCACTTTTCATGGAGAACACACTTCAGGGCCAGGGTGTGAAGAACACTGAGGGCAGAGGGGACTGATAACAAGTTGCTGAGGGATTGGCTGCGAAGAAGTAAGGATGGGGAGAGGAGATGGGCTCCATCCGGGTTAGGCTCTGTAGCCAGGGGAAGCATCAGAGTCTGTGGGACAGAGGAGGGGTTTCATGTTTCAGTATGCAGGCACTAAATTACAAGGCCATGTGTCAGTGTCCAAAATCAACTTTCTACCTCACTTTCCAAGGCCTAATAAACTCAAGACAAATCACCAGCAAATACATTTTTTACCAGCCAAAATAATTTAACTTTCAACCAACCAATTTTCAACACTGTTTCATTTTCTCACTCATTTATAAACTGGATCAAGTTTATAATTCATAATGAAGTGCATAAGACTCAGTGTGATGGTAGCATTCAAATGTTACCATTTCAAAAAGTTACCAACCAGTTTGGCAGGTGACCCTTACTGATTTATTCGCCAAAGACAAATTTTAACAGCATTTTACAACTAGCTGGTTTTACTTTCAGACTCTGTATACATATATTCAGTGTATGCATGCGTGTTACCTACTGAGTGCAGAAGATGAAGGGCTTGTATCTCAGCCTGTGTGTTGCCCAGGTGTCTGTAGATCAGCACACTCTGGTACAGAGCATACACGCAACGGGAGTCCATCTCCAATGCATTCCTGTAACACTGCAAAGCCATATGGGGGCGGTCCTGGAGAACAATGCAAACACACATTCTCTCACTGTCATTCTATGCAAATATTTTAACCAGGATGTGCACACTAGTGTGTGACACGTGCTCATTTTCTGTGTGTGTGTGTGTACAATTTCTCAGCCTGTGTACCATATGGGAGAGGCAGAAGCCTGAGAGGAGGTGGGTCTTTGCTAGCAGAGCTCTGGGAGCTGGCAGAACAGAAGCTCTCTGGAGAACAGACAGGGCCTCTGAATGCCGACCCTCAGTCAACCTTTCTGCACCTGAACATGACAGACAACAAAACACCAGTAGTCTACTAGCAAATCACTGACTCAATCATCCAGTCATTAGTTTAAAGAGACATTTCACTTTGGCAAAACAATTTCACTTTTGAGAACACATACCTCCATAGATGTTTATGAAATGTCCCTCAGCAGTACTGGCTGCTCTGGGAACCTCTAACGACTATTTATTCACTTCCATTTTTAAAAAATCCTGCCTAAAAATTAGCCTTCTAACTATGGATATGGCATTTTGTACCACAAAACTGCGGTTCTGCTGTCCTGGATTTGGTGTATAATACCTATGTGGTCAACTCTGATTTCTTTTTTCACCACAGCACTTGCACATGAAAGTTTTTGGAAAAATTACTGCCCAGACATACATACTTAAAACATTGTTTTTGTAAAACTGTTTTGGATAACCATTAGGCATACAAGCTGACTTTTCTACAACCTGATTAAAAAGGCACAGTGTTGCTAGGCTGCACAATCTGAGACCACAAACTGAGAAATATTGAAGCACAATGTAGATTTCATGGCAACACATTAATTTCATTGACTGCTATTTTTTAAGTCACACCATGATACAAATAGAACCATGGCGTAAGAACTGAGGTATAAAGTGAACAGTGAAGTGTGAGCTTACACCCCTACTTTTAACACAAACATAACCTCAGATTGGATCAAGATGATAACCTTGCCATGTCCACTCTCATAATTTTACACAGGTACTGTTGTCTGTTTCCAGGTATTGACGTTGAAACCTGGAGGAACAGACCTGGTGATAATCTCAGGGCAGATAATCATGGTGGTTCTCTGCCCCTGTGCTCTTTTAGAAACACCCATGCAAAAAAGGAATAGTGTACTGCTGAGATGAAAGACAAATTTAAGAGGCACACAAGCCGATATTTACTCTCTGGTCTAAGGTCAAGCCCCATCAATATTCTCATCTGGTCATAGCAGATTGTGTTTGGTGTTTACTTGGTACAGACCTTGCACAATGACAGTGCAGATGTGCAACAGTTCATGAAGCCTTCTTGGGTCCATCATCACCCGCTGAATTTCAGGAGGATTCTTCATTGCCACACTCCTCCTGTTATCCTCAACTCCGGCTGCTAGACTATCAGACAAAGAGGACAGCTCCTCCTGCATGAGAGAGGAAACCAGGAAAAAAACAACATTCATGCTGTTAGTGATTACACAAGCAATCATGACCGTTTAAGTGATACACTGTAATGCAGAGCCTTTGTTTAATAAACAATGAATGCCTGTCAGATCTGTATTACGAGACTGCAAAATTTTGTTCTGTGTGCCAACTCTTGGTGAATAAATGTGTAAATTCTAATCCTATTGACGCAAATCCACTCGACGCTTGGATGGATGTTTGCACGTGCACTTACACACACACATTCTATCTGGGTTTCAACATAAATCCATCACTTGATAGGGGCTGGTATGTAGTGTATGCCACTGTAAATCTCACAAATACCCTCTCATTTCTATTCACAGCTTTCATGCCAAGCCAGTGGCTCAGAAAGGGTACATGTAGAGATTATGTCAGATTAAGGAAACGTCAACTTGCCTGCAGGTCCTGTATGGTGTTCAGCCTGCAGGTGGACAGCCAGACAGCCCACTGCAGACACAGGAGGTGCACAATGCAGGACTTCAAAGCTGAGTTTCCCAGTGATTTGAGAACTGCTCTCCAAAACACAGGAGGGTCTGAAGCCACTGGGTTGTTCCCCGTCACCTCAAGAGCTGGTGCGAAAGAACAAGTTGGGGAGGAAGGTTGCAAAAGGTAGAATTAGGGACCCCATGGAGTCCTTGAGTACCATCAGCAAAATGAGAACTAGTTTAATTTCACAGTATTTTGATTCACACAAACTGCTAAAATGCATAAAATGTGTGAAGGATTACTTAAACATCATTTTCTTTCTTTTCTGGAACCCCAAGTCATCTTAGGGGTCCAGAGAAGATGAAAACAACTGAAAACCCCTGATCTAGCAGAATAACACACAACTCGAAGTATGACACTTTGTCTTGTGTTATCACAACATATGGTTTTGTCGTCATTTCAGCGTGTACCTCTCTCCACAGCTTGTGTGAGGAGCAGCTCCACCTCTGAAAACTGAGTCTGAGCGAGAGAGAAAACACAGGCATTGTACACCACCGTCAGCTCCAACTGTGCATGATCCACCATGGCAGGGACGCCTGCGAGAAAAGACAGGGCGAAAGAAACGCATAATGCAAAGAGGCAGGATGGAGGGATGGAACTACTCCGACTACACAAAAATGAGCTTTTATATATTATGGGCAATGCAGTACCTTGGATTTTTCTTAAAAGTTTGTGAAACTCGGAGGAACACCATCTCAGACTGCTTTGGCTCTGCTCTTGGTTCAAGACAGCTCCTCTTTCACGCTGCTGAAACGTTCAAGTAAGCGCAAATTGAGAGCGTAGACAGGGATAACATAGTATTGTCTTCACCTAAGTAATACTATACAATGCAATGCAATATAATACAATACAATACACTGCCATGTACTGTCCCGAGGACCCGAGGGGAAATCAGTTTACTTCAAGTTCAGGTTCAGTTTTATCTATAGCCGTTCATCACTGCACAGAGCATCATACACAGCAGTGGAGACCACACCGTCAAATTACGATTAACGATAAAGCATGAGCGGGTGTAACAGTTGCTAAATACACATACTGTTATTTTTCAGCCTGGTCGACTGATGGTCATGAAGAGAGAACATATCACATGTATATCAGCTATCATCAACAACACATAACGTTAGCAGTTAGCTCATATGTTCACAAATGTTACATGTTTACGATGATTTTTCCTTTATGCTAACGTTAGCAAACGTCAGTCTTTGAAAAGCAAAGTTAACGGTTGAACCTGAACTAGCCCCAGACACATTTAGGCTAACTCGCTTGCTAAGTTGACCTACCCTCCATTTGTTTACTAAGTCGTTGTTCTCCTGGATCCATTTATCTACCAAAGAAACGGGCTCCTGCATCTTACAAGTCGTTTTTAGATCGCTGTCATGTTAAAATCAGTGCTGCTTGCTGTTTGAACTTTCCCTCGTAAGCCGAAAGACAACAGGAAGTCAACATGACAAACACACGCGAGTGATTTGGTCTCTACTGCCCCCTGTAGGACAAAATATGAACCTAGATATATTTTAATAAACCAGTCAATCTACTAAATGTTCACCAGATGGCGCTGCGCATAAGGGAAGCTGTGTTCTGGAAACTTCAAACACTGATAGTTAGTGTGAATTTCTTCCAGCTTACATCACCCGAGGTGCTATGGCTGTTTGTCTTTGTTAATTAGCTGAGCTGGAATTG